>CM040627.1:63820452-63930583 GCA_022817965.1 Solanum lycopersicoides | reverse complement strand
AACTTTGGCATCCGTGAGCAGCCAAGGTTCAAAAAGGGGCAACAGAGTTCTGGGAATTTTAATCCTCAGAGGAGTTTACAACTACAGGAGGCAGACCTGAGCCCAAGAAGGGCAATGGAGGTGAGATGCAGCGCTCCTAAGAAGAATTGTACTAAGTGTGGCGAGCTCACAGTGGAGAGTGCAACAGGGCACTAATGCCTGCTTTGGTTGTGGTAAGTGGACAATGGTCAGAGACTGTCCACAGAACAGAGGTCAGGCTGGAGGTAATGCTCAGCCTAAGCCTAATCCACAGGGTGCAGCAGCAGCCGAGCCTCCTAAGAGGACAGGTTCTATGCCCTGAAGGGCAGGGAGGAGCAGGAGAAGTCCGCTGATGTGGTCACAGGTATGCTGCAAGTGTTCTCAACTTCTGTTTATGCTTTACTTGATCCAGGGTCTACACTTTCCTTTGTAACTCCTCTGCTTGCTCTTACTTTTGAGATATTGCCTGAAGTTCTGCATAATCCTATAGTGGTTAGTACACCTTTAGGAGAGAATGTAAGAACTGATAGAGTATACAAGGATTGCCCAATAGTTGTGAGTGGTAAAACTATGTGTGCAAACTTGGTTGAGTTACCCATGCATGATTTTGATGTTATTCTTGGCATGGATTGGCTTCACAGTTGTTATGCTTGCTTGGACTGTGGTAGTAGAGTGGTGAGATTTCGCTTTCCTAATGAAGAAGAGTTAATCTGGGAGGGGTACAATTCGAGTCGTCCTAACCCCTTGATTTCTAACCTTAAGGCCAATAAAATGATGTCCAAGGGGTTATTGTGTCATCTTGTGAGTGTTAATGATTTAGATCATGACATTCCTTCCATAGACTCAGTACCTGTAGTGAAGGAGTTCTTAGATGTGTTTCCTGATGATTTGCCTGGAGTCCCTCCCCTTCGAGAGATTGACTTTGGTATCGATTTAGAACCCGATACTAAACCAATCTCAATTCCTCCTTAAAGAATGGCTCCAGCTGAACTCAAAGAGTTGAAGCTGCAGTTAAAAGATCTCACTGACAAGGGTTTCATTCAGCCGAGCATATCCCCTTGGGCGCTCCAGTGTTGTTTGTAAAGAAGAAAGATGAGACCCTTAGAATGTGTATGGATTATCGGCAGCTCAACAAAGTCACTATAAAGAATAAGTATCCACTCCCCAGAATAGATGATTTGTTCGATCAGCTCCAAGGTTCTAGTTTTTTCTCTAAAATTGATCTTCGTTCAGGGTATCATCAGTTTAGGGTTAGGGATAGAGATATCCCAAAAACAGCCTTTCGTACCCGCTATGGTCACTATGAGTTGCTAGTCATGTCATTTGGTCTCACGAATGCACCTGCTGCATTTATGGATCTCATGAACAGGGTCTTCCGTGAATACCTTGACTCTTTCGTCATAGTATTCATTGATGACATTCTCATCTACTCTAAGACCAAGGAAGAGCATGAACATCATTTGAGACTAACCTTGCAGGTACTTAGACAGCATCAGTTGTATGCTAAATTCAGCAAATGTGAATTCTGGCTGAGATCAGTGACCTTCCTGGGTCATGTTGTGTCCGATCAGGGCGTGGAGGTGGATCCCAGGAAGACTGAGGCTGTGAAGAACTGGCCAAAGCCACTTACTCCCACTGACATTCGTAGCTTTTTGGGATTGGCTGGTTACTACCGCAGGTTTGTGGAGGGCTTTTCTTCCATTGCTGCCCCATTGACAGCTTTGACTAAGAAGAAAGCCAAGTTTGAATAGACGGAGACTTGTGAGAAGAGTTTCCAGGAGCTCAAGGACAGACTCACTTCAGCCCCGGTGCTTACTTTGCCTAAGTGTGGTGAGAATTACACTGTTTATTGTGATGCATCTAGGGTTGGTTTGGGTTGTGTTCTTATGCAGGTTGGTAAGGTGATAGCCTATGCGTCCAGACAGCTCAAGGTTCATGAGAAGAATTATCCCACTCATGACCTGGAGTTGGCAGCTGTGGTGTTTGCACTTAAGCTGTGGAGGCATTATCTGTATGGAGTGCATATGGATGTGTTCACAGATCATAAGAGTCTCCAGTACGTGAGGGAGTTGAATCTACGTCAGCGGAGATGGTTGGAGATGTTGAAGGATTATGACATGAATGTGCACTACCATCCAGGTAAGGCTAATATTGTAGCCGATGCTTTGAGAAGGATGATCATGGGAAGTACAGCCCACGTTGAGGATGAGAAGAAGGAGATGGTGAAAGATGTACATAGACTGGCTAGACTGGGTGTGCGTTTGGTTGACTCCACTAGTGGGGATGTTTTAGTTCATCCTAGTTCTGAATCATCCTTGGAAGTTGAAGTCAAGCAGGGTCAGCCTCTAGATCCTGTGTTGATGGAGCTCAAGGACTCAGTGCTGATGAAGATGAATGAGTCTTTCGCTTTGGGAGGTGATGGCATACTTAGGTATCAGGACAGGCTGTGTGTGCCAGATGTAGATGATTTGCGAACCAGGATTGTTGCAGAGGCCCATGGTTCCAGATATTCCATACACCCAGGTTCCACCAAGATGTATCATGATCATAAGCAGATTTATTGGTGGGATGGCATGAAGAGGGACATTGCAGAATACGTGGCCAAGTGTCCTAATTGTCAGCAGGTTAAGGCAGAGCATCTTAAGCCTGGTGGTCTGACTCAGATTATTGAGGTTCCGACTTGGAAATGGGATGCCATTAATATGGACTTCGTGGTTGGGCTTCCAAGGACTAGGAGGCAGCATGACTCCATATGGGTTATTGTGGACAGATTGACTAAGTCTTCCCACTTTATCCCTGTGAAGTCTACTTACAGAGCTGAGGATTATGCGAGACTCTACATCGATGAGATTGTGAGATGGCATGGGATTCCCTTGTCTATTATTTCAGACAGAGGAGCTCAGTTTACTTCTCATTTCTGGAGATCTTTCCAGAAGAGCTTGGTCACGCAGGTGAAGCTTAGCACTGCCTTTCACCCTCAGACAGATGGGCAGGCAGAGCGCACCATACAGACATTGGAGGATATGTTGAGGGCGTGTGTGATCGACTTCAGAGGTAATTGGGATGACCATCTGCCTTTGATAGAGTTTTCGTATAATAATAGTTATCACTCCAGCATTGGGATGGAACCGTTCGAGGCACTGTATGGTAGGAGGTGTAGATCCACGGTTGGGTGGTTCGAGGTTGGAGAGTCATCCATTTTAGGTCCGGAGATCATTCATGAGGCCTTAGAGAAGGTCAGAGTGATTAGGGACAGGTTGACTACTGCTTACAGTCGGCATAAGTCATATGCTGATAACAGAAAACGACCCTTAGAGTTTGATGTGGTGACCAGGTTTACTTGAAAATATCGCCTATGAAAAGGGTAATGAGATTTGGTAGAAAAGGGAAGCTGAGTCCGAGGTATGTTGGGCCATATGAGATCCTACAGCGTGTGGGTGAGGTGGCCTATGAGTTAGCATTGCCTGCAGAGGTAGCTTCTGTTCATCCAGTCTTTCATGTCTCTATGTTGAAGAAGTGCTTAGGTGATCCAGCATCAATCTTACCTGTTGAAGGTTTGGGGGTTGGTGAGGACTTGTCTTATGAGGAGGTACCTGTTGAGATCTTAGACAGACAGGTCAAGCGGCTGAGGAACAAGATAATTGCCATAGTGAAAGTATTGTGGAGAAATCATCTTGTTGAGGATGCTACGTGGGAGGCTGAGGCCGACATGAGAGCCCGCTACCCTCACCTTTTCAGCTCTTGAGGTTAGACTTCCTACTCTTAAACCTATGTATCCTTATCTCTCCGTATTTTGTTGCTATTGATTGACTATGTATAGTGATTTTGTTATGATCTGACTGGAATTACGATGTGAAGTGGTAGTGTCATTCGGGGACGAATGTTCCTAAGGGGGGGGGGGGGTAATGTAACAACCCTAAAAAAAATGAATAGGATCAAGACTTAAGGTGTCAAGATTAAGGTTGATAAATTAATTTAATTAATTGATAATTATTAATCTGATTAATAAAAAGGAAAATCATATTTTCTTTATTTATTTTTAGTTAATTAAAATCCTAACTTTTGACTAAGTCTTAAATTTAGTCTCCTAATCCTAAGCCAACTCTCTCTCTCACGTTTCTCAACTCTCTCACGTTCTCAATCTCTTTCAGTTGGTTCTTCCAAAATAACAACAAAAATCAGAAAATACATCAAGAGTTCTTCACACTTGAAGAACTCACAAGAATTTTTTTTAAGTAAAAGACAAAGTAATCAAAACGTAAAGGCTAAGAGAGGTTCATCGAGTAGGGGGTAATTTGAAGTGAATTGATCGTGGTTTGGAGGAGTTTCCGGGCAGCAGCTTCACGCTTGAATAACGTCCAAAGGTATGGGTTTCTCTCATGGAATTCTTTCTCCAAGAGTACTTTATTTCGAACGTTGCTTTAACTGTTGAAACTAAGGTTGTTCCCCTTCGTATGTACTTGTCCTTAGCTCTCAAACGAATTCGTAGGATGGGTATGTGGTGCTGCTAGATTTAGGCATGATTTACGTGTTTATATTAAATGCGAACGTGTTTATGTGAAGAAAGTTATGAAAACAATATTCAAAATACGATCCAAAGTTGATGTTGTGTGTGCATTGTGGGCAGTGGTTGTAGCCACTGTTTTGGGTTCAAAAATTCATGGTTTTTGGTGTAGTTTATGTGCGTAATGTGATGTTTATCATAATGAAATATGTATGGTTGAATAACACCCTTTTAGCTAGGTAAACTTATGAAAGATGTGACAAAAAAAATGGATGAAAGACAATGAAAAAATTTCCAGAAATCTGGAAATTTTACACATTTTGAAGAAGTGAGGCCACCATGTTTCGAACCTGTGACCTCCTTCTCTATTCATGTACTTCGCGAGAAAAAAAAAATGGGGGCTGGGGGAATCGAACTCGCGACCCAGCCCCTGTCTTCGCAAGAAAAGAAACAAAAAAAAATATAAGGGGGGGCGGGGAATTGAAATCGCGACCCGTTGGACGGCTGACCTTCGCGAAAAAAGGAAAAAAATAAGAGGGTTGCTTGGGGATCAAAATCGCGACCCAGCAGACCCCTCGCGAGAAACAAAAGAAGAAAGAAAATAAGGGGGGGCTGGGGGGAATCGAACTCGCGACCAGCCCCTGCCCTCGCAAAAATCAATAAATAAGGGGAGGCGTGGGATTCGAACCCACGACCTCCCAGTAAGCGCAAGAAGGTTTATTAAAAGAAAAAAAATAGAGTGGCTGTGGGGGTTCGAACCCACCACCTCACAGCCCCCCCTCTCCGCGAAAATAAGGCAAAAATAAGGGGGGCTGTGGGGGTTAGAACCCACAACCTCCCCATTGTAGTGAACTTTTATTAAATTAAAAATTTAAAGAGGTTGTGGGGGCTTGAACCCTCAACCCTTTGATTAATTAAGAGGGAAATAAAAATAGAAAATTTATCCTTCAATATAAATGTTGAGATTTAATTTAAAGACTAATGTTATGAATATTAGAAAATAAAATTTATGAAAAATATAAATGATATCCAAGTGATTCAAGATTTGGGTTTCCTTGCCCAAAATTTCCGTATTGATGCATAAGTCATACGTGAGTAAATCATCCAAAAATAATGCCATCTACTTAGATCAAAAGAATTAAGATCTTGGCATATATATACAAGATACATAAGTCTTGTACTACCAAATTTTAGGAAAGTAAGAATCACTTAACGAATTATGAATGAAGCCCATGGCTTGTATGCATAGACACATAATGAAATGCAATGAAGTACGTATGAATGAATGAAGCAGACTCTGTGTTTGCTAATGAAGACTCCCTAGTTGAGGTCCCATATGTTGAGCCCTCATTTTGGAAAGTCTTAATATTAAGTCCATGATTCCAAGGTCTCATGGCATATGAATGAATGATACGAACGAAGCTATGTGTTATGTGTTATGTGCTATGATATATGCTATATAAAGATGATATGTGTTGTGTGCAATGCGATATTTAATATGATGCATGTTACTCTCATGGCATGACCTTCCTAATCTCAAATTGGCAAGTCCACTGACTTGACTTCCAAAAATCATGTTGTTAGGAAAGAGCTATTCTTTCTCATGCATGTCCGTGGTGTGTGCTTGCATGTACCCATACTTAGTACAAGTGTGTACTAACCCCTATACATCTATACTATTTTAGGTACAGGCACAGGTGGTCGATAGAGTTGCTGGATCATTGTTGCAGCTATCCGGACGTCAGCATTCATCCGGAGTTTGGTAGGTCCTCATGCTTTCGAGGATACTACTGTTTTATATTCTAGCGTAGTTTTAGAGTTGAGCTAGTGGAGAATGTTCCACTAGCGTTTCTTTCCTGCTCTTTATTCAGACTTTGTATTTGGGCCATTTTGGCGATTATACAATTAAGACTTATGAACTATTTCTTTCAGTTGTTTATCTCTTTAATGTTAGATGGTTGATGATGAACGATTATAAAATTTTAAGAATGTTTGGCAAGCATGTTTAAAGAACAAAAGTTTCAAATTTTCCGCTAAAATTAACCTATGTAAAGTAAGTACGACGTAAGTAGGCTTGTTTGCGACCTCTGAGAGGTCAACGACGCCGGTCTCGTCTGGGGTCTAGATTCCAGTCGTGACAGTACTTGTATGAGTTTGACTTATGAATTCTTTTACTTATCTTTTTTTCAACTAAACCCTTAAACTCAACGGAATTCAATATATTAAACTCTTCTGACCATTGATCAAGCTTATGTTGTAACTTAATGTTGATTTCGAATAATTGTGTGATTTCACGCAAAAAAAGAAGAGTGACCATAACAATCCCCCATTTCCATTCTCGTTCTCCCCTTCCCCATGACTCTTCAATTTCTTCTTCTTTTTTTTAACATATTTATCCCTCTATTGATTTTAAACAGGATAGTAAATTCTGAAGTGGGTGGCAGCTGATCTGAAAAACAAATAGTAAATCTCAAATGAAAAATAAAAAGTTAAGGATGAAGAATAGGGGAGTAGAATTACAATGATGATTAATAAAGCTCAAATCTACCGTGAATGCACAAAGAAGGAGATGGAAAAGCTCAAATTCCATTCTTTTTCCATGTCTCAATTTTATTTTCATTTTGTTTGCTTTAGTTTCTATATTGGTGTCGTTTATTTAGTTTATTTCTTTGTTTGTACGGATTTGAACGGATCCCTATGTTTTGTGAACATCTTTTTACCAAAAAAATATTAAATAGAGGGATATTAATTTTTTCACTCCATGAAGATTGTGTTAAAAAAGTATCATCCTTGATTTCTACATAGAGGGTTTGCAAGACAATGATTTTTAACTTATGAGGATATTGATTTCTTCCCCTACCCAATCCCCAATTTCTTTCTTTCTCCCCTTCCCCACACTCTCCAGTTACTTATATTTTCTTACTTTCTGATAACTCTGATAACTTTTTGATTGGTAAGAAATAATTATTAAATGTCTTTGTGAAATCATGTAGAGTGTGTTGGGTAAACTTATGCACAAATATAGAATATATTAAGGTATTTTAATGGTGATTTGTTTGCATTAATTGTGAAAAGAAGTTTATGATGTTTCAAGTTATGGACAAAGTTATAAGAAATATGGCTGAAAGGTATGAATGATGAAAATATAAACAAAAATGGTGATTTTTATAATTCAGGAAATGGTGATAATGGGGAAGATGAAAGTTGTGGTTATGAGATCCAAATAAAAAAATGGAGAGATATAGATTAAAGAAAAATGAGGAGGAATGAAGAGAAGAAAGAAAAATAATATTAAAAAAAGTAAGAACTAATGTTGTGTTACTAAAATCTGACATGGATGACGACGTGTCAATTTTGTTGAGCGTTTGAAGTTCACACAAAGCCAAGGGGGTTTAAAATCCTAAGTTTATTTGAGTTTAAGGGCTCAGTTGGAAAATAGTTAAGTAAAAGGGATCAGAATACAAACTCATACAAGTACAAGTGTCTATCATATCATTTCGCCCACATATTAATATAGCAATAACTAGCATAGTAAAGTTACAATTTTACCATTATTAATTATGGTTTCAAAAAGAATGAATTAAAACTTGGAAATTTTCAAGAAGTTTATATGAGGGTATAATAGATTTTTTTTTGTCATTGCTTGATTTGTCAAAATGCACAAGTAAATAGGAACAGCTAAAAGAGGAAATATGGACAAGAAAATAGGGACGGAGTATATATATATATATATATATATATGTATGTATGTATATGTATGTATATGTCCAGCTTCTCTCCATTTTCTCAAGTTCTTGCTTGGATGTGAGACACATCGCATGGATAAAAATTAATGGATGAGATTTAATTGATTATATAAGATTCTAATTATGATTTAGATAATTAATATTTCATAAGAAAATATAACACTATAATCATAAGTCATAACTCATAACAATATGATATCTTGTCCATAAATATATTATAAAAACTTTTCTCTTTTCTAATTTTTTTTCCTACGAGTATTTATGTTCCGTTTTTAAAAAAAATAGTTGAGTAAGTCTTAGATAGCAACTTTGAATTCTCTCTTTAAAATTAGTTTACATATAATTAATAGCAAGAATACTCGCATGGAAAAGAAAATAGAAAAAGAGAAATTATTTTATTATATATTTACGGACAAACACAAAAGATAATACTAGTAAGAAAAAGATTTGAAAAAAAGAGTTTTTTAGTAATATATTTATGTACAAAAAATAATATAGTTATAATAGTGGCATTGTCATTTTTCTTATGAAATATTAACCATGTAAATTATAATTAGAAACTTATTTTAATTTAATTTTTACTTACGCTATGTGTCTCATATCCAAGTAAAATTTAAAAAAAAAAAAAGAAGAAAAGGAAAACAAAGAAGAGGTGAATCCTATATATACATAAATGTAGAATAATGGTTAGAAATATTTAATCATATTTAAATGTCAAAAAAACTTTTGCAGGTGGCGATAAAAAGTCACATCCTTCCCTACAAGTAGTACCAATAAATGTTGTGCAACTCAAAAAAAAGTCACTTCATATTCCTCTCTCATTTTGCATTGTGTTTCCTAAATTATGAATTGAATATCGAAGGTTTATTTCTAACTGATTGTAGATATATTTGAGATAAATATTATATTTTGTACTTTGAATATATAAATTTTTGATAGAAATAAATCATTATTTAAATCAATTCATCAAAATAATACAGTTTTTTTTGAAAATTTTGCAAAACTAGAATAAACTTATTTGACAATAACATTTTAGGTATTATTTTATTAAAAAAAATTAATGGCAAAAAGACAAATATTTGACGGAATAAACGGACATAAAACGTAACTGTCATATACGTTTTAATAATTTTTTACTCACAGTCACATTTTAAGACTAAAACGTTACTGACACTAACGACTCATTATAACACAATCATAATTTAAAGTGTCAAACCCCAACATGCTTTGCAAACGGAGTAATTTATAGCAAAAGAAAGTTGAATAATAAACAAGGATAGCTATTGTTTTTACTTGTAAACGGCTAGAAAGGAAAAAGAATGAGTTCTTGAAGTCATTTAGATCTACAAGTTTTCGTTTATTCAAAAGAAGAAAAAATATCTACAGGTTTCCAAAGGCAAACTAAGGCTAATGATGCTAAATATATGACTTGGTCAGGTTAATCCTCAATTTTGACAAGATAAAAATTTAAAGTCTAACTGAAAAGGTGAATAAGTCTTCCTAAATATATCATGTAAGTAACCAGTGGAGTAAAAATGTACTGTCCTTGTAAGGTCATGATTGAATTTTAAAGAATCGTTATTGGAAGTAACGTTTTAGCCTTAAAACGTATTTGTGTTATCTCCTGTATTCAAATTAACAAACCAGAAGAAATAAAAGATGAAAAGAAAAACACAAAGAATTATCCGAGTCCACAGAATCCATTGTGTGTCCTTAAGAAATTTAATCCCCTCAAGTATCTGAGGTTACAGATTAATTCCTCCCAAGATAAAACGGATTAACCATTAAAGAAGTAGCGGTACCTCAAACTTCAATAATTTCAACGAACTCAAAATGACAGCAACAAATCACACATACAGACACGATCGATCGATTTTGTTTTGTAAGAAATGTATGCAAAAGAATGGAAGAATTCAATGCTGAAAAATGAGAGACAACCTCTCTATTTATAGCCAACAAAGGGTAAAGGTCACAACTCTTAGGAAAAAGACAACCTTCTAGAAAGGTCACAACACTTGGAAAAGGCACAACCTTTCAAACGGTCATAGCCCTTTAGAAAGGACACTACCTTTCATAAAGGTCACCACCCTCCGGCAAAGTGACACCGCTCACTAAACCACCTAACTCTAGATGACTTAGAATTTGACTAAGCAACAAAACAATGTTGCCCACTAAATCAGTTAACCCTAACTGATTTAGACTTTTACAAACCCGAACCAAATATCTGAATCCTTTATAAATTAGGAACAAATTTACAATGTAAGAACGGAAGATATAATCCTAAGACAACTATATAGCTTGCAGCTCTTACGATAACACTTCTTGAAGATGGCCTTTGCTTTTTGAGCTTTTGGATTTTCTGAAATCCAAAACTTTGTTTGCCAAAACTTGTGTTTGTGTTGTTGGAGAAGAGACTATATTCAAATAGACACAAAACCTTGGGACAAGGCTATTGGCTGAGAGCCTGCTGTTATGAAAAGTTGTGCACCAACCTCATCAGAGTTGCAGTTTTTTGACAGCTGTCTTTTCGTCCTTTTCTCGTGCACTGACTTTTCGGGACCAGTTCCCTTGCTGCGTTCTTTGATGCTTCAGTTCTTGACAAAGACTTGCTGCTCTCTCTCTCTTCTTGAATGAATGGACTTAATATGTTGTTTGTCATGTTGAAAGTATCAACCATAAAGAGTTATTAACCGCTGGACAAACAACCTCTTCCATTCTAATTGGTTCGGTACGCTGACGCCTCACCTACCACTGACAGGACAACTTTACAGTTGTACACCATTATGTATCAGATGGAGAGAACTCTTCCTGGGACCAGGTCCCTGCATTTGTGAGATACTGAAACATACAATCTCGTCCGTTCTTCTTATTGGTGTAGGACGCTGAACTTTTCACCTACACCTAACATGACAGCTTTTACGGCTGTACCCCATTTGTATCTGGACGAGAGCACTCTGACAGGACTAGGTCCCCTCATTTGTGAGGATCATAAAAACACCTAGAATATAACATTTTTCCCCTTTTTGATGATAACACACAAATATACCTCACACTGAGTTTATCATTCATCTCACTGTCAGCAGTTCCAATAACAAGAATCTGGTTCCTTGTTAGATCAATAAGTTTGTTAAATCATCAAAACTTCATATCAAGTTCGAGTTAACATCTTCAACTCAGCTTCGAACTAACACAAATATTTCAACATTGAATCAAATTCCAAAGGCCGCGATTTTACAACTGCAGCCCTCTGGCATTAGCGATATCTTGCTGGTTCGTGTTCTTCATTATTGTTTGACCCTGTTCTCTTAAATTGCAATGATTTTTTTTTTCTTCTATAATTTGAATAATAACAACATAGTCAGTGTAATTCTACAAATGGGGTTTGGAAAAAGTTACGTATATGAACATCTTACCTACCTGGGAGATAAAAGAGGTTGTTTCTGGTAGATGCTCGGTTCAAGTAAAAACAATTCAAAAATCTTTAGGATGACCACTATTTTAGTTTTAAACTTTAAAATAGTTTGAAACCAGTGATACTAAATAAGGTTTTTAAGTAACTTTTTTCTTTTGTTTCACTCTGTTTTTGTGCATGGATTGAGTGGTTAGAATGTTTAAATCTGTTATATATACAATCCAAAGAAGGTTATAAGCTAAGTTGGTGATGCATATTCTGCCGTTCAAGAGAGACCACCAAGGCTCGAAGTTTTTGAGTTGCTGTTGAGTCATGGCTGGAATTATCCCTTGACCTCTTAGAATCTTCAAAAATTTGGTTCTAAGTTACTTATTTTTCAAACTGGTTGAATCAAAGATTATTTTTTTTGGAACTTATTTTCTGGTGTGGTCTTTCCAACATCGGAAAAATTACGTAACTGACATCTGCATCTATCTTTAATCCTTGATTTTCATGTGTGGGTTCCTCTGGAGTAGGCCCTCTTGGTTGCGTTATCTACGTTGGAACATTTCCGCTCTGGCTGCTTTAGTGGTTGAAGCATTAAGCTTTTTATCCACATCTAATATAACTAGTCTGTCTTTAGAAAAGTATGCACATTTTATCACCTTAAAATAGTTGTGAAAGCTCTTCAAATTCTTCTTTATCTCTTCTAGTGACGTCTTTCCAACACTTTAGTAGTATTTATTAGCTTAAGCTTTCTGATAAATTTCTCTTCTATGTGGTTTTGTACTTTGAAAATTTTCTCTAGTGTAATTTTTTTCTGCTGAATGTAAATTCTTGGAAAGCAGTACAACACTCAATCTCCGCTTTCTTAACACTGTTACTTAAGGGAGGTAGCCAATGCAGAGGCTAATATAGCTATACTGCAGAAAGTATATCTGTTTCGATTCTTGAAAAAATGCCTAGATTCCTCTGTCCGCATTAGTCATGTTCTTGATTTTCTAGTTTACATAACCAGAATGCTATTTACACCTCGTTGTAAATAGAGCAACCAAATTTCCTAGGCTAGGTAACATTAAGAAATGAAACGTTATCAATGGCAACGACCTTCTTGTTATACAACTGAGTATTGGCTTGGTCGAGCTAAATCAAGAGAGATGATCGTTTGATTTTAATGTCCTCCCAAAATATGTTTCGGGGCCCCTAATGAACAAGTGTAGGTTTGTTTCCGCAGGATGTTGTTCGTTGCTTCACTACAAGCTACTGTTGCTTTAGTACATTCAGTGAATGTTTTAAACACCCCGTATATGGTATATGGATCTGAAATCATATTGACAATTTCATAAACATTATGCTTATATGCTTTCAGATCCGTAAACCATATAAGGGGTGTTTAAATATCTAAGACGTGCTTCTTTTGGTGTTTGATAATACAGGCTAAGCCTGACACAATTTTCTCTGGAGCAAAACGGAAAGCTATAACACTGACTGAAGCGGTTGCTGACAAGCCTTCATTAAGCAGTGCTCCAGTGAAAAATGTTACGCAGTGGAGTTGTGCACTTTGTCAGGTATGTACTACAAATGAAGATGGCCTGAAATGTCCACTTCCGAGGAAAAAAACACAAACGCAAGGAGGCTGCTTTTAGAGAACAGAAGGACGACAAAAACTGCAGTATTGGTCTTTCACCAAAGAAACCAAAATTCATCCAACTTGTGGAACATGATCTGATATCAGGGAATCAATTTGAGGAAGGGTCATCAGGTATAAACGATAACGATCCTCCATCTTTGTTGATAGATGACAGTACGAATGACATGAAAAAGAATACAGCTCATGATAAACAAAACAATGGGGAGTTCAAGTTTTGGTGTGAGACCTGCAAAATAGGGACCTTCTCTGAAAAGGTGATGGAGACGCATAAGGTAGGAAAGAAGCACATTCGACATCTTCAACAACTTATGGAGACACAAAAGGACAAGCAGTGTTAGGGCTGACTCAACAAGTTTTGTATCAAAGACGCACCAACTAGTAGTTTATATTTTTGTTGTCAAGTAAATCTGGTGTTACCAGTATTGCCTTTGGATCCATGTTGTATGATTTGTCTCTATACTATCTTTTGATACATGTGGTGTGATTTGTCTCTATATCTACTCTTAAATCTAAGTAAGTTTTGTTAGTATTAGTTATCCAAGATGTGAATATCTATATATTTCTATGATCCTGGTTAGATTTGTCACCTCTCTTAAGCCAGAATTTCCGTTTATCTATTTCTTCAATTGTTTTACTTATCAAATCTGCAGGAATTTAAATAATAATATTTTCTTTGTCATCAGACATTGTGGATTGTAACAGAACTATTTGTGTATAATCCATTCATTTCTTTTCTTTTCAATTCTAAACCCACCATTGATTTTAAGAATTCTTCACATCATGATACTAAATTGAGAAGCCAAATATATTTCTAAGAAAAAATGTTACTACCGGATAGAAGATAAAGTTAACAACGAGTAAAACTTTTGTAATCATTAATAATAGGTTCGTGAGATATGGAAAGAATTCAAGCATTCAAGTTCAAGAACAATCAAGATCAAGACCATCGGAGTCAAGAACAAGCTCGAAGCCCTTGAATTCAAGTAAAAGTGAAGATCAAGATAAAGTTCAAGTTCATCGAAGATACAAGAATAAGTTTTAAAGCCCTTGAATCCAAAATCAAGTTCACCACAAGTTTAAGACCAAGCTCAGGAGCCCTCGAATCTAATTAGAAAAAGGCGAATTCAGAGGATTCATAGAGATTATAACACTCGCACTTTGAAATAATAAATAAGATAGTTGCAATACTTTTTCGTTCTTGGTTGTTGTTTTCTGGATGCAGATTTTATTGTCTACAAATTGTGGCACGCACAGTGGGACAATTTCTACCTCTCATCTCAACTTTTTAAGCATCAACAAATATCGAGATGACTTCCATGAAGATCAACTCTCAATCAACTGGGTCCAAGGCCACTAGCTCCAAATTCTCGACTAAAGTTGAAGAAATTGTTGGTGTTACCATTGCTGTCTCGAAGCTGTTATGACGAGCGAGACTACACTATGACACAAACAATTCAATTGTTGTCCGCATCAACTCCTGTTTTTGGGTCTTTGACTCCAAAAGGATCAAGTTCCTCCACAAATGCTTTAGAAGGAGGAAGCAGTGTTGCTGAAAGAATCAAGAAGACCTTGGCAATCTGGTTCATAGAACTCTAACACAAAGGAGAACTATGATTCAGCCAATGAATACCCTCCACACACATCACGTAATCAACCACAAATTACAATAGTGTGAATAAATAGATCCATAGAAAAGCTACGAAACCCGGTTACCTGCAGATTATTGCCCCCAACCGTAACCAGATCTTCAAAGACGATAACAAGCTTCATTAGCATGTTGTATTTACAAATGCTCTTAGAAGACTCTACCCAGATAAGATGTGATCCTCGAACTTGAACTATAAGATGATCTGGAAACTTCAATCCGTCTCTAAAAAAAAAAACAGAAGCAAACTGCGCGAACAAGAGAAAAGCCCGGGTCTCTTGTTTGAGACACATTGCAAAATTCCTATTGAGCTCAACATGTACATGTCACGAGTCTTCAACTCGCCGGTATTAATGTTATAATAGCAGAGGAATCGATTGTCCTTCTTGTCCGCCGAATAAACACCAAAGTAGACACAGCAGTGCAAGCATGAAATGTTAGTAGGTCCTCCTTATGATACGACTTCAAGCAGTGCAGCTTGATGATGCGCTTTTTTACAGCCCATTTCAATTTTGTGTAATCGTCTAGTTTCAATACATGAAGCTCATCTTTTACTAGTTGAGCAAATGAGAGACGTCCATTCCAATCCAAAAGATGCAAAGTGGATGAATCTTTGTCTAGGAAAAGTAGTACGACCAATGTAGGTCTCATTAACCATATCTATAGTATCAACTTGTATACCATCGATCTCCTCTGTTGTTTCAACAAAGCGAATGCAATAAGCAACGCCCCTTCTAAAAAAGAGTTGAATGCTATTCATCTTTCGTCCATCCCTAGGCAGTGGTAGCACATTGTCAATGGCTCGCCAACGATGATAAGGGACATGAATGTCGAGAGAGAGAATTTCATAACCGAGGTTGTTGTTTCCATCTTGATAAACAGAAATCAACTTAACAGAACCACCATAAGGGTTAGAGGTAATGGAAACAAATTCTAGGCTAATGCACAAACTAGGATTTTGGGAATGCATCACAGAGCTGTAGGGATTGTATGTGGTATATCGAAGTTTGAGAAGAAGAAGTAGTTATCATCTTCTTCTCTAGAGATAAGTAGTGACTACTGCGACAGATTGTGCTAAAGCCCCACCATGTCTCCGGATTGTCAAAACGGAGCTTTCTCAAGAATTTAGCATCCTCAGAGAGAACATGAGCCAAGGGGGAGTTTCTGTTACGAAAGTACAAGAAAGTTGGGTGCAGAAATAGTGTAGACCACAGCTTGCATACACATTTGAATTTGAACAAAGACCAAAGGGGCAGGTAGCTCAGGATGTGAAATATAATCAAATCGGCAAGTTCACCACCACGTAGTAGCTTCGTTATGATTTTTTAGGTAAATCTGCAAACAAAGAAGGAATAGCCTACATTTATAGTACAAGGATTCTTAAATTCCAAATTCACTAACACGAAAATTAAGTCCAATTCCTGATTGGAAAAGGTTTGTCGTCATGAATTATACATATTTTACCCTGCTCTCTAATTTTCCGTCTTTAAACTTTGATTTTTACTTACATAAAAATAAAAATATAATAATATGATTGATTCGTATATTCCTGAACTTATTATACATTTGTAAGTAACTAAAATCTTAAAAATATTTTAAACTTGACCTCATGAATTATGAATATATTTAAGTCTTTCAATTTCAAACTTGGATCGGTGTAATATAGATTCTATCTCATTAATTCAAAAAATTTAAGTGTTTGAGATACCCATTTTCTAATCTCAATTTTTTTTTATCCAAAGGATTACTGCAAAGAATCAATTGAGGCAAAATCCTTAAATTTGTAGTTTAATTTTTATTTACAATCAGAATTTATAAGTATTATAGTACATAAATTACATAAAAAAAAATAATCTTCCTAATATAAAAGGATAAAATTTATCTTTATTTGACTTAGGCCTCATTTGTTTTAATTAAAATTAAGAGGTCTGAATCTGAATACACATCTGAATATTAAGATTTGCATTAAGATCTGGTGTTTTGATCTGAATACACATCTGAATATTAAGACGTGGTCTCTAAATCTGAACACTAAATAATTAATGTTGTTTGTTTTTAATATCTGAATGTAGAAATGAAATTACACATTATATTAATAAAATATTATAAATTTTTCACAACAAAATATATAACTTTTGATTAAAAAAAAAATTAAAAAAGTTCTAATAATCATGATTTGGAGTACTATTTTTTCATTCAAAAACCTTGATAAACAACAATACACCTAAATATTATTGCAACAAGTGTTCTTGACACACATCAAAATTATTAATATAAAAAAAAATACTTGAAATGATTTATGAAAACTTATCAATTGGGAAAAATGGTGTTTGATTGTGAAAAGTGAAAAAGAGAGTTTTTAGTTATGAGATAAAAGGCAGCAGAAAAGCTATGATTTATTATTTAATAGTTTATCTAATGAGTCTGAATGTTGTTAAGAGTTTTCTACAGATCTGATTCATTCAGACGTTTTCAGACCCATTAAGAGATTTTTTTAAAAATAAAACAAATGAACTTAATGGGCTGAATCTGAATCATTCAGATTCAGACCTAAAAATCAAACGTACTTAATGGGCTGAATCTGAATAATTAAGATTCAGACCTTCATTAAGTGCAAACAAATGAGGCTTTAGAGATGAGAAAATATACATATGGGTGGTAATATTATTACGTGGGCCTTTCTATACGTAGATTTTTAGTTTTTTTTAAAAAATTTACTTATGAAAAATTTGAATTAATTAAAAGATAAAGATTTAAAATTTGAAGTTTTTAAGATGATTAACTTTTAACTTCTCCCACTTTCTTTAATATGAGTTTTTAGCAAATAGTTGCCACACAGCCCTTTACAATACCATTAAGGAAAAAATAGCAACTAAGTCATAATACCAAACATATTTAATCAAAATAACAGTTTAAAATATTTATTTAAAATATCAAAATGACAATATTTTAGAAAATAATATGTATTCAGATTGGAGTTTAACTTGTATCCACCGTGAGTGTATAATTTTTTACACTGACACATACTTTTAAGGCAAATTTCTTTTTTATTATTAATTATTTATTTTATAAAACATTAATATAGAATATAGTAATATAAGGTAATTAGGATTCTACTTTTGTTAAACCCATAATTTATGATTCTCTTTCCTTACTAAATGAAATTACTATATCTTTTACTCGTGTACAATAGCGGTGAAGCAAATTGAAAGCATCCACCATTGGAACAGTTTAAAGAGAAACTATTAACCGTCATCAAAATTTCTTTGTTTTCTTTCTTAATAGAGTTTGGTGGATTCTTGCTCTTTTTTTTTTTTTTTTTTTTTTTAAATTTCACACCTACAGATTAATCTAATACCCAATAACATTTCTTCTTCACCTTTCACGTTTCTAACCCCACCTTTCATGTACTAACTCTTTTTTCACATTTTCAGATTTTTTTTCTTGAAGGTGCTCACAAATTGTTCATCAAAATATATATTTTAATTCAAGAAATTTTCTCTATCGCTAAACGAAATCTCTTTATTAATTAAAGTTGATTTCTCAATTGGCAAGGTGATTTCCATTATTTATTTTGATTTGCTGTTTAAGATCACCGATTATGGTATGTATTCCGGATTTTATGTATTACGGATTTCAGTATCACCGTTTATGATTTATATTTCACATTGTACATATTATAAAATTTTCCTTTTTTTTAATTCTATGCAAGTTTGTTTATATATTCATCTAATATTTATATATCTCAAATTTTAAGTCGATTAAATAATTTTTTTGATCATTTTCTAATTTCGTTTTAGTATTTCAGATTTATTAGAATCTACAAATTCATTCATATGTTTGATTTGTTTGATTTTTAATATATTTGTATTTTCTTTTAGGGTTTTAGATTCAACAATGTATGAATCAATAATTTATTTGTTTATTCATTCTATCTATATATCAAAAAGTTTTACATTTTTTGTTTTTACATTATATTTCAATCTCAATTAGTATACCAACATGTTTATATTTCCTTCGCAATTTGTATTCTTCTTAACTGTATGCTAACAATTTTATATTTTATTGGGTATTCATTCTGTATTTCAATCTCAATTTATATGTGAACAACCTAATTGTATTCCAACAACTTTTGTATTTTATGTGTCTACTTTACCTTTCAAAATCTTTGTATTTTATGTGTCTAAATGATTAAAATTGTTTGTTATTAAACATCTGAATATAAAAGGAAAATTAACATCACACACACATTTAAGAGGATAAATATCAAATTGTAATCATACTTTTTAAAAATAAACTACTTATATCATATTATTATCATCTTATAGCACATCAATTAATAATATATTAATTAAAAAATATATTATTAAATGTAAACTATTTGTAGCATATTATTATCAAGTTATAGCATATTAACTAATAATATATTAATTAAAAAAAATTATTTTATTATTTAACTAATAATTATTATGTTTAAATAATTAGTTTCATTTATTCACTTACCTTTTATCAACAAATTATTATTTATTAATCAATTACCTATTAAACTTTTTAATATAAATAATAAATTATTAAATATTAATTAATTACCTTTTAAATTTTTTAATATAAATAATAAATTATTAAATATTAATCAATTACCTTTTAATGTTTATAATATAAATAATAAATTATTATTTATTAAATATTAATTAAACTTCATATTATATAGTTACCTTTTAAAAACAAAATCTAGAAATTAGGGATTTTATTTTAAATAATTGATTAATATTTAATTACCCAATAACTACCCATCCCCATATCAACCAATACTCTTTTATCTTTCCCCAATACACTCAACCTCTCCCCACGCCTGAATTTATTGCATATTCTCCAAAAATCATGCCTCAATCATCAATTCAAACAAAAAACGCAGCCACTTTGCCATCTTTCTCAAATCTGCATCTTTCCCAAAATCTCTCATATCAGTTAATCCTAAAACACAAACTAAAATCTCAGATCCGTTCCCCATTAATTTTATAGACAATGTCGAAGAAAGGTAGTGAAAATCTAAGGAAAAGTAAAAGATTGGTCGATGAGGAAGACAACTTTCATGCTCCTTCATTCGATATATTGTCACAATCTCAAACTCAGAAATCGAAGGGAAAAAAAATCAAAGAGGCAAAGGAAAGTTGAAATTGGTCGTTCAACAACGAAGTCTTCCAAAAAAGATGCAGAGATTCAACAAAAAAATAAAACAAAAAAAGTTGATAAGGTTAGTAAAAAGTTTATTTCAAAATTCAATTTACAATGTGTTGTTTTAGTGTCTTTATTTTTTATATTATTTGTCAATAGTGTACTACATGAATTTTGTATGATTTATATATTAATTGAGTATTATTTTATTTTTTCAAAAGTCACATATTTTTTTTTTAAATCGAATATGTATTTTATTATTATGAATTGTATGATTTATATATCAATTGAGTATTATTTTATTTTTTCAAAAGTTGCAATTTTTTTTTTTTGAAATCGAAAATGTATTTTATTATTATATGAATTGTGACATATAGTTGTATAAATTGAAATTGAACTGTGGCATTTAGTTGTATGAATTGTGTATGAACTCTAGCGTACACGTGTATGAATTGAGTATGAAACTGTGATATAAAGTTGTATGCATTGTGGATGAAACTGTGTTATTAATAATTGTATTTAGTTGTATGAATTGTGTATGAAATCTAGCGTATAGGTGCATGAATTGTGTATGAAATCTAGCGTATAGGTGTATGAATTGTGTATGCAACTGTGATATAAAGTTGTATGTATTGTGAATGAAATTGTGGTATTAATATTGTATTTTTTTTGTCTGAATACTGTATGAATTTTTTTTTTTGTTACAGTGATTGTTGTCGTACACCTCTCTTTTTGCTGAATATATTAGCAATGGTATTTTTGATTTGTTTGATATTGAAGTAGATGCAACATACCATCGTCAGAGGTATGCAACTTTACTTTGGCACTATGCAAAAGCAAAGAATGAAGAGGGAGCAATAAGTGACAGTGAAGTTACGGGTACAGTTGCAAGCAAGTATGTTGGACCTCGCACGCAAAAAGAACAAGTTATGGACACCACCAATTATCCCACTCCAAGAACACGGAATAGAAAATGAAAAAATTTAAATGCACGTTTTGGATTCTTATTGAAATATTTGTTATTTTAACAATATAACAATTTCTGTTATTTTTAATGTTTTTTATAATTATTAATTTCTGTTATTTTCAATGTTTTAAACATTATAACAATTTATGTTATTTTTAATGTTTTTTATAATATAACAAGTCATAATAGGTTATTATTTTCAGTATATTTCAATGTATATTTTAAATGTATAAACATTGTATGAATTATGAATGCCATATTGATTTTGATAGATGTAACAGAAACCAATGATATATATATATATAAACATTGTATGAATATTGTATGAACATTGTATGAATAACATATAGAACACTTTATGAATGGAAGGACAATACAATTTAAATTTATAATGTATAAAAATTGTATGAATTATGAATGACATATTGAACTTTGACATATGCAACAGAAACAAATGATATATATGAACATTGTATGAATACTGTATGTAAGCTATACAAAACATACTGTTTCTTTCCAAATTATTTTTTATACAAACTGTATTACATATATTACAGTTACAAAAAAAAGTTAACACTGTTTTAAATGTAAAAAACAACAAACTAACAATTCATAATTAAAATAAACAAATCAAAACTAAAAACTAACCCGAATAATTCCACTTTCCACCATGTTTAATTAAAATTGACACAAAGTTATCCATCAGAAGTGAAATATGTAGCTATGAAAATAATCTTCAATTCTTGGGGGAAAAAATGAATTATATGTTGAAAGAAATTTGAAAATAATAGACAAATTTTGGAATGAAGAATAATTGTAATGCTAATCATTTATCTACCTTTAATTTAACTCAATAAAAAGTTAAACTCTTCAAATTCTCAGGTGTGCACATTCAGTTAATGCAGTAATTATCACTGACAAAAGCCACTTAATTTATGTTGTCAGAATTCTTAGTCATTAAAATTAATTACTCATTATCAGTTTATTCACTTAATTTTTAATTAATTTTTAATAACAAATCCTTTTAATAAATTATAATTAACAATATAATTACTAATTAAATGCTATAGAGTGAGATATTAAATGCTACAAAATGAAATTGAAACTCTAATGCCATAACTTGATAATAATACTACATATTATGCTATGTACAAAATTTACACAATATAAAACCACATTTGCATTTGTTTTGGGCCATTAAGTGCATTGTTTTATTTATTGATTTCCTCAACTTTGGGCCTTTAGCATTTGCGACGCACATATGTAAATTAATATTAAACACAAAAAATTATATAAAAATAATAACAAAGCACCAAAAATAATTGCATGAATATATTAAAGGATAACCAAGCAATATTTAAAAATCTAGATGTTAGAGAAAACAAAGAAATTGACGAAGAACTTAACTGAAACTGAAAGAATCAGAAGAGTAAACAAACTTTAAACAACAGTAAGAAGATGAACTATTTGGGAGAGGAGAATATGAACTGCTATTAAAAGGTATTAGTGAAAATTTATAGACGTAAGATATTTAGTAATCACGTTTGTCGATATTAGCCACGTGAAGAAGATTAAATGGACAAATAAAATATTTTATCATTAATTAGTAGAAGATGAAATGTTCCTTCTCATTAAGAAGAATGCAATGAAGTAATTCAAATTTATGACTACGGAAACTTAATTAAAAGGAATTCTAAGAAGTCAGCCTTTATTTTTCTTTAGTTAACACAAGATGACCCAAGAGATTTTGTGTTACTCTTGCAAAATCTTATTTTTAGTTTCATATATTTTCACAATTTATTTTTACATTAACAGATCTTTATTTTTATATTTAAGAGATATGAAAAATAATTTATTTTATTCAATTAGTAAGTATCCATAAGAGATTATTTTCATTGATTAATGGCATGATAAGTAAAATATTTATTTTGTTTTCCTTGGATTCAAATTAAAAGCTAGCAACTGTACGAAATATTTGTTTTGTTAGATAGGATGTTCATAATAAATTAAATAAAAGAGTAATCACTAAGGGCAAATTAAATTTCTATATTAATAATAAATAAGTTAAAAGAAAAAGTTGAATCACGGTTTTACCTCTACTATAAATTAAATTATTATAAAAATATTTGATAAGTTAATTTAAATATTAAATTGTATCATTCTAATAAAAATGGTAATGACTTTTGCACTTTCTTAGATTAATTACAAATTAAAATAACCAATTAAATAATATTTAACATCTATAATTTATATGTATATTTAATTTAACCATAATAATAATAATAATAATAATAACAACAACAACAACAACAACAACAAACAACAACAAAACAACAACAACAACAACAACAACAACAACAACAACAACAACAACAATAACAACAATAACAATAATAATAATAATAATAATAATAATAATAATAATAATAATAATAATAATAATAATAATAAATAAATAAATAATAATAATAATAATAATGATAATAACGATAATAACAATAATAATGATAATAATATGATAATAATATGATAACAATAATAATAATAATAATAATAATAATAATAATAATAATAATAATAATAACAACAACAATGACAATAATAATAATAATAATAATAATAATAACGATAATAACGATATTAATAAATAATAACAATAACAACAGCAGCAACAACAACGACAACAACAACAACACTGGTAGTAGAAAACCACCAAATTGCAAAGTTGGATTACCATTTTACCCCTACACTAAATTATTTTTTTATAAAAATTAAATATTAAAGGTTTCTAAAAAAATTAAAATACCATTTCTCTTTCACTAAGTTAGCAATGTTCCTCTAGCAAGTTATGCTTAAAAAACTAAATTATTACACAATTAATGTTTCAATGCACAAAAATAAATAAATACATTTTTTTAGGAATTTCAAAGATTATTTGAAATTTACAAGCAATTAATATGGTTCATGTGTTAGCAAAAAATTATGTTATTCAAGAAAACTGTTAATATTTTCATGCATTTGTATGATGATTTGTAATTGTCTAACTCTTGACTATACACATTTTCTTATAATTGTTGGATTATCCCTACATTTGTCATCTTTAAATATAATAATTATTGGAGTAAACAACATCATGTGATATGTAAGGAATAAGCAAGCTAAGATTTGGGGGATCAACTACTTTAGGTTTGAACAAAATATTATTTCTCTGTATTTTAGAAGAACAAAAGTGAATGATATTCAGGAAGGATATGTTTTTTTAGTGCATAGGTTCCTTCTTTGAATGTAAAATAAAGAGTGTTGCATCAAAATATAAGATCATGACTCTTTACTAATATGCTAGTGTGATATAATTTGTAAGAAAGGTTAATTATATTTTACTTGATTCTTTTAACGATTAAATTGTTGTACTATCAATTGATAATAAAAATTATTTAATTTGTTCTTATCATTTTATTAATTAATTATTTATGTTTATATTTTTAAGGGGTGTGTAAGATAGAATATATAAACTACATATTAATGACTGTTTTAAGGGGTGTACAAGATTGAAACACGGTGAATAATTTGAAATGGAGAAAGTAATGTATAATTAAATTATTAAGAACTTCTTTAATTCAGAGAAGAAATAATGATATTATGCTTATTTATTTATTTATTCTTTTGTCTCATATTGAGATAGACAAATTCAATGTCTCAACTTTTGATAGAGTTTAATATTTTAAGTTGTCACTCCGTTGATGCTATGTTTCCGTATTCTCAACTCATTTTTGAAAAAATTAATTTGTCAGGATACAATACCTGATATGATCCCTTAATAATATTAAAATAATAATAATGATTATTAATTGTAGCCTTCAAATTTGTTTTAATTAACTCTTAGAAATGACTATCAATTTCTTTCATTTTTCATCTTTCTTCTTTTCTCTGAACTTTGTCTCGCGGGTAATTATACATACATTAATTTGTGTTTATAACTATAAAAATTTTGAGTACTAAATATTATCATCTTTTATTTCATTTGGAGAAGTGATACTTTGTTGTCATATATTAATTTGTTATTTGTATCCAAGAGTAGAATCCAAATATTTGAACTATTTCTTTGTTTGAAAATGAACTATTTTAATACATGATAATTTCAAACAATTTGTGTCAATTAAGATGGGTACACGTGCAACGCACGTTTTCGTAAACTAGTATTACTAAAAGTGAAAAGCTCCAAATAAAATGTTCGATTACCATTTACCTCTATACAAATTAAAATATTACATAATATTCAATTAATTAAATCTTTATTAATTAAAATATTTTAAATCCTTTCCACCTGCTAGATTTATTGCAAGCTAAAGAATAATGTATTAAGGAATACATTGATCAGTTATTGCTTCAATTTGTATTTCTTAATTAATAAGTAACTTTTTTCATAACTTATAAGTTATATTATTGTAAAAGTCAATAATATTTACTTCAATCTTTCAACATTCTATTACTTATGATGAGAAGACCAAAGGTCACTATCTTAATTATTCAAACCGTTAATGATTTTAGGAAAAATTATAAATATACTTCCGAACTATCATAAATGGTATGCATATACCCCCGTCATACTCTTGGGACATTGGTGCCCGACATCAAAGAAGATGACTACACTTCAGTGGTATCCTCTTATTGAAAAAATCATGGCAAAAATAAACTCTTGGACAGCAAAGAAGTTGTCTTATGCAGGAAGAACACAGTTAGTGAAAACTGTCTTGTTTGGAGTGCAGGCTTACTGGGCAAAGTTGTTTATCATTCCTGCAAAGATAATAAAAATGATAGAAGGCTTATGTAGAAGCTATGTGTGGTCAGGGGTAGGGTATATTACAAAAAAGGCTTTAATAGCATGGGAGAAAGTGTGTTGTCCTAAATATGAAGGTGGAATGGGAGTGATTAACATGAGATTATGGAATAGAGCTGCAGTAGTTAAAATGTGTTGGGATTTAGCAAACAAAAAAGACAAGCTATGGGTTAAATGGATACATACATACTATATAAAGGGGCAGAATATGTGGCAAGAGAGAAAGCAAGCAAGCTGGATGACAAGACAAATAATGAAAGAAAAAAATATAATTGATCAAATTCAACAACAGCCAGAGAAGGGAAAAGGGATGATCAGAAAAATATATGATTATATGAAAGGGGAGCAGCAAAGACCAGCATGGAAATGTCTCATGTTTAGCAATGCAGCAAGGCCTAAAGCTTACTTCACTATGTGGATAATGTTGAATAGAAAGTTAAATACAGTTGATAGACTAGTGCAATGGGGTGTTGAAGTAGACAAGAAGTGTGTGATGTGCAAGAATACAGAAGAAAATATAGAGCATCTATTTCTGCAATGTCAATATGCTATGAAGCTTTGGCAAAGAATGCTAAGATGGATAAAACAAGAAAACAAATTTCTAATGAATTGGGAGCAGTTCCTACAATGGAGTATTCAACATGGGAAAGGAAGGAGTACAACAGCACAAATATTCAAGAGTGTACTGGCAGAATGTGTTTATGGGCTGTGGATGGAAAGAAACAGAAGAATTTTTGAGAACAAGAGCAAGAAAGAGGAAGATATAGCTAAAGAGATAGCCTATGTAACTCTAGCTAGAGCTTCTAATAGTATTAAGAATATTGTAAATCAATGGAAGTTTTAAGCTTCAGTTAGTAGAGTTTGGAGGTAGTTAGATTTGGTTTCTTTTTTTTTGAGAACAAAGAAGTTGTGTTAGCTTCTTGATTTGTAATGAGTTCCAGGTAATTAATAAAATGTTAGTTACCAAAAAAAAAAATGTGTAGTTTCTATAAAGAATTTAAACATTGGATAATATGTCAAATTAAACATATAATAAAGTTATATAATTCTATGGGAGTTTCTATAACCGACAAACATCACTATGAGCTATGTGATGATACAACGTCTCGTCCACGCTGCCAGAATTGTCCTATAACTTGTCGGGATATAGAACGCCTCTACTAAGTGGATCCACTAGTCTATGAAAAAAAACATTATGGATTCATCTAAAAAGTTTGACCCTTTCTACCCAAGATGTCTACATTGTTTCTGGAGACTTGAGTTACTATGAACTCGTCCCAATATTGGTGCTCAATACTACTCCCAAAATTGTAAGGACCCTCAAAATGAAATAGGATGAACTAGAGCTTCACTTTTGTTTTATGAGTTAATAACTTGTTAAAATGTTGGGTTTTGACTTTCAAAGTCTAGTTTGAAGAGTTTAGATGTCAAAGGTCAAGGAACTACCTAGACGTTCGAAAACTAGTCTTTTGTGTGCTAGTGTGTTATAGTATATTATCCTTGTTTTGGGGTGTTGTTTGGAGTCTAAATTCAGTGGAGGTGACTCCAGTGTCTAGATGAGCATGTTTAGGGTCAATACATTTGGTTATGACTCCCAAAGGACCACCCTAAGTGTCCCTAAAGAGGACCCAATTTTTGGCCAAAAAGCTGTCAAAATAGCTTAACCTACGACCTAGATTGACGCCCCATTTATTGAGTGACGCCCCGTAGGTGGTGGGAGTAGCCCCACACTTAGTTGTGGTAGCTTAGACCCCATTTGAAGAGGCTTAGTCCCATTCGACGGAGTTGTAGGATGGTGACGTCAAACGACCTACGGTCCGTAGGTGGTGGTCGTCAACCATTGCCTGCAATGTTGTCATGGGTTTGTTTTATACGAAAAAATATTTTTTGAAAGGTTTTTGACTTTTTAGAGTCGCCACTTAATTTTTTAAGAAAAAATCAAGAAAAAACGATGTTTTCAAAAGACTTAAACAGAAAAATTATTTTGAAAACTTTAAAGAGGTTCGGGAATTCATATTTATATTTCAGAAAGGTGTTTAAGGCGCCTAAAATATCCGTTAAATACGGCTTTCCGGAAACTAACTTATTTGGCTAAAGAAATATCTTAACTTATAAAAATTACTCGGAGTTCGTTTGAAAAGAGATATAAATTACTTAAGTGAGTTTTGTTATTTGCAAAGTTTATTCCTACTTTTAGAATTTATTTATGTTCGGATTCAAATTAAGTTGATAAAACCTTACGACATTTGCGGGGATTTGAATTCCTTAACTTTAAAACTAACGGCAAATAAAAGCAGATAAATAAATAAAACAAATAAGAGAGGGGGAGAGAGAGAGAGAGAGTTGGGTCCATCCGGGTTACCTGTCCGCCTGGACCGGTATTTGGATCCACCTGTTTGTGGGGTCTTAGGCCCATTTGATTTGTTTCTGTCCTAAACTAACAAGATAATAGCTTTTTGTTTCTTTGAGCCTAAGACCCAAAATTTTCACCTGTCCTAAATATAGCAGAATAAAAATGAAGGAAATTTACAAGGCTTAAGTCTGAAAACAACACAATACAAAATAATAAAATGATTTGGGTCTTCTAATCCAACTTTCGACTTTCTTGAATTCTTTGAACTTCGGACCTGTCCGTCAAATTTTATGGGTGGGAGACTCGACAATGAAGGTTTTGAGCCTTTACGGCTCTCTGGTAATGCGAAAGGGAGTTCATGACGAACTCGAACAAGTTCACATGCAGACAAAGAAAAAGGAAAGAATTAATATTACCCGATTTGCTGTAACTACGAAAATGGATAAATAAACTAAACAACACATATAAATTCATGAGGATGATTCGAATATAGGCATTTTTTGAGCACTAGTAGCTTGATGAAGCAATTTAAGAAATAACAATGCTCATTGGGAACCCAAACTCATACAGTAACTGGCAGCAAGGTATAAGATCCAAAATGAATGAAATAAAATAAAATGAAGGGTATTTAAGTTATAAAATAAACCAAGGTGGACAAATTACCGTATTAATTGTAAAATCTGTCGATTCGTGGAGAACTAACCAAAACAACGCGGATAAACAACTATTATCTCAGATTAATACATATCAAAACACCACTTCCCTACCATCATTTACTGCGTGAGTTTTGAAAATTAAATCATGCCGATGCCAAAAGTAAACGAAACGAGTGTGATAAAATCAGAAATAGATTTGAAAGGAGTGACATCAATCTAAGCACAAGTTTTAGCGATAAATTAATCGACAAGGTCATTCAATATGAATATATATCTAACGAAGAATTTCCTAACACATGATCGATCAGAAAACTTACTGGAGTAAACTACTTTACTTAACCAAAACTAATATTTATAAACAAAATCCCACAACATCAATAACGACCCCAACTAAATTACGGAATTCTCTCTTGTGTTCTCAACTCGCCCACGAATCGAAAACACTAAACAACACAAAATGCAAGGACTTAAGAACACAAACGAAAACTTGAAGACATACTAGCACAGGTGAAAGCATTGAAGACAATAGACAGAAGCAGGAAATCGGGCAGAGGAAAAAAAAACACTGAGAGCTAAAACAAAGGGTAAAATCTGGGTCGGGAAATCACCAAGAAACTTCAACGAACACAAACAAAGAAACAGACGGCAACCAAGCATTTTCAAATGTATTTCATCGCTAACCTAGGCTAATAGTAAACCAAAACAAACCTAAATACTAACATATAAGCAACCTACACAACTAAGAACTCAGTAAACTACACAATCGGAATAAAATAAATTTTGGGTGTGTGTGTGTGTGTAAAATGAATATTACCTTTCAAGGTGCAGCGAACAGGGGAAAGACGAGCAGGAGACGATCTTCAACCACGCAAACACGGGCGCGAATCCACAAGCAAGCAACAAACAGGGGAATGAAAGGAAACTTGCACTCGAACAAACTTAAAGAATCCGATTTCGATTGAAGTAGCAAGTGTGATACTTCCACCGAAACCCAAACGTTCTTTATGCCTCGCACACCCAACACCCAAAAGGCTCAGGACTAGGATTTAAGAGCGAATGTCTGAATACAGCCGAGTTTTTGACATCGAGCTCGCCTACATATCCTCAAAACTTAGGAATCAGTCTTCTTGTAGTTCGACTCAATCGGACGAAATGGAAATCTATTATGCTAGATAACCTTTGGTTTTGGACAAGTGACAAATTAAGTTGAGTATGAAAAGGAGGCTTGTAACCTTTTAGCTATGAATGTGGCGCGCTTCACACCCATAATTAAGAATTTACACGGACATAATTTCCAAAACTCTCGGCGTATTGTCACTTAGATTGGAAACTTGCCTCCGGCACGCCGAAAATTCGGATGCAGAACCGAAACTAACAAAAGCCAAAGAAAAACCCACATGCTTTCTGATAGGGGTGTAGTTTGACTGTGGTGGAAGTCGCTCCTCTGCTCGCGTCCTAAGAGTTTGACAATCCTCTTTGGACTATGTCCCAGTTCGCTGCTAAGAAAAAGTTCCACATTGTGCTGCATCTTTTTTGATGTTGTCCGCACATGTGGTTTGTTTTTGGAGAATTCATCCTGTCGGATGCTCTCGACAAAGGCTGAGATACAACTCATTAGCATAAAAATGCAATTGAAATGAGAGGTAGTGTCTTTTACCATGTCGACACTTAGTTGCTCTCCTTCAATATTTGTCGTCAACTCCATTGGGTTTGACGTAAAGCAAATAATGCTTATGTCTTGCGTTTGCAATATAATATTCAATGTATTCTTCATTTGATGTCGAAATAGATAAAAGCTGACGCGTTGTTGATATTTTCTTGATGTCGTCTCCAACGATTCTTTTGGCGTCTAATCTTGCCAAATAAAGATGCAGTAGATGGATAAATATTTCTCTTGAGATGCACGATTTCCTTCTCTGGCAGTGCATGATTTCTGCGGGGCATGAATGTCTTTCCGCAATGCATAATTTCTTGCGGGGCATGAATATCTTCCCGCGATACGTGAATATCAACTCGCGATGCATGAATATTGACTCGCGATGCATGATCTTCTGCGATGCATGAATATTAACTCGCGATGCATGATCTTCCGCGATGCATGAATATTAACTCACGATGCATGATCTTCCGCGATGCATGAATATTGACTCGCGATGCATGATTTTCTTTGAGGCATGAATATCTTCCCGCGATGCGTGAATATTAGCTCGCGATGCATGATCTTCCGCGATGCATGAATATTGACTCGCAATGCATGACTTTCCGCGATGCATGATTTTCTGCGAGGCATGAATATCTTTCTGCGATGAGTGATTTCTTGCGGGGCATGAATATCTTCCAGCGGTGCGTGGATATTAACTCGCGATGCATGATCTTCTGCTGGGCATGAATATCTTCCCGCGATGAGTGATTTATTACGGGCATGAATATCTTCCCGCGGTGCATGGATATTAACTCGCGATGCGTGATCTTCTGCGATGCATGAATATTGACTCGCGATGCATGACTTTTCGTGATGCATGATTTTCTTCCCGCGATGAGTGGATATTAACTCTTGATGTCATCCTTGGTACCAAATGAAGATAGTGCTTTAATCGAGCAACATAGTTATCTTCTGAGTGCCTTCTGGATAATCATATCGTCTGAATTGACAATAACGGTAAAATGACCCTAATCGGCAATACCAATAAAATGACCCTTCGGATAGTCTATCATCTCAATCGACAATACAAATAAAATGACCCAACCGGCTAGTGTATCGTCTTAATCGACAATAGAAATAAAATGACCCTTCTGGTAGCGACACTATCGTGTCTGATAATGTGATGCAGATGACGTCTCTTGACGAAAACCGTAAGGTGTCTTTCTCGGGGTTTCCATTTGATTCATCTTTGAATCTAGCTGGACGCTCCTTATAGACTTCATGTTGTTGGAGGTCGGATGAAATAAAACCATTCATATTCTCATGTCTTCGATGTAAGCAATATAACATGATGCTTGTATCCACAGAAAAATTGTGAATTTTGGGAGAACTTTCTCTAGATTTTCATCTGATTCTTCTTTGAACACAATTATATCTTCATTAGCCTTGATGTAGTTGGGAATTTGAATTAAACAATAATGTCAACACTCCCAAGTCGTCGATATAAGCAACAGAAAATTTTCTGCATCTACCAAAAATTGTTAATATATCCTGCATCCACAGAAAAATTGTTAGTTTTAAAATGAATTGATCTGTGTCGATTTCTTCGATTGTATGCTTCTTGTCCAGCTATCTCCGTTTGTTTTTTTGATTTCCCGAATCTTGATATATAAGACAAAATATTTTGTGCCAAAACAAATGAAACACAAAGGAAAAAGTTAAGAAAAGTATTTTCGAAAAGTAGTATTTTGAAAAAGTTACTACCAAGTATCATGTCATGTCAGACTTAGCGAACTTCTTTGAGTCTGATGCTTGGAGGTCTATCTCATTATTCGCTGAGGAGTATTCAGAGTCAACTATAGACTAGTCAACTATAGACTGTTGATGAACCCCAGTTGAAATTTTGAGGCCATCTTCAAAATTTGTGTCCCAGTTACAAGCTTCGGTTTATCTTCAACTGTCGGTAAGTAAATCATGGAATTTTCGAGATCCTCTCAAAAATTCTGTCCCGGTTGCAAATTTTGAAGTATCTTCAGTCTTGGCTTGTTGAGGAAAAATCTTCTTCTCGAGAATTTTTGAGACCCTCTCAAAAATTCTGCCCTAGTTTCTATTGTAAAGAGGAATAGAAATCTTACGGGAGATATGACCAAACCCTTCTGGCGCCTACGTATCCCATTGAGACAGGAATTAGGTCAAACGTAGTTCCCCCTTCAAGGTTGACAATAATAAGAAATCTTACAAAGAAACCGACCGAGGCCGACATAGGCCGCCTACGTATCTCATTCTTGAGAATTCAGGTCGAACGTAGTTCAAATACAAAAAAATAATTAAAGGAGATAAATGGGGTGACCGAGGCCGACATAGGCCGCCTACGTATCTCATTCTTGAGAATTCAGGTCAGACGTAGTTCATTACAAAAGGGATAAAAACTTTAATCAAAACAATTACAAGCAAATAAAACCATTACAGGGAAATAATAGAAATACAAACTGAAGCTTCACACGTAGTATCTCTTGACAACATCTGAGTTGATCGGTTTCGGTCATGCGGTGCCATCCATCTCCGACAGGACCAGAGCACCTCCAGATAATACTTTGCGAACCATGTAGGGTCCTTGCCAATTTGGTGCGAATTTTCCTTTGTACTCATTTTGATGAGGAAAAATGCGCTTAAGGACCAACTGACCGATTTCAAAATTTTTGGCTCTTACTCTCTTGTGGAAAGCACAAATCATTATCTGTCGATACAACTGACCATGACAGACAGCGACCATTCTCTTTTCATCAATCAAGGTTAACTGATCAATCCGCTTGCTGACCCATTCAACATTACTCAATTCAACTTCTTAGATGATTCTCAAAGATGGTATTTCAACTTCAGCAGGTATGACTGCTTCTGTTCCATATACTAGCAAGTATGGAGTAGCTCCAATCGATGTTCTGACAGTCGTTGGTAACCCAAAAAAGCGTTGGCAACATTTCATGCCAACCTCGGTGATTGTCAATCATTTTCCTCAGGATCTTCTTGATGTTCTTGTTGGCGGCCTCTACAGCTCCGTTCATTTGAGGACGATAAGCGGTCGAGTTCTGGTGAGTAATCTTAAACTGCTCACATATATCTTTCATCAAATGACTGTTGAGATTTGCACCATTATCAGTAATGATGGATTATGGTACTCCAAACCTGCATATCAGATTGTTGCGAACAAAATCAGCTACAACTTTCTTGGTTACCGACTTATAAAAAGCTGCTTCCACCCACTTGGTGAAGTAATCAATAGCAACCAAAATGAATCTATGTCCATTAGAAGCGGATGGCTCTATCGAACCGATGACATCCATGCCCCAAGCCACAAATGGCCAAGGTGAACTCATAACATTGAGTTCGTGAGGCGGCACTCGAATCAGATCATCGTGCACTTGACATTTATGACATTTCTGCACAAACTTGCAACAATCATTCTCCATAGTCATCCAGAAATAACCGGCTCGAAGGATCTTTCTCGCTAAAGTGAGCCCATTCATATGCGTACCACAAACTCCAACATGTATTTGTTCGATAAACTTCGCAGCTTTAACAACATCAACACATTTGAGGAGACCCAAATCTGGAGTCCTCCTATAAAGGGTTTCTACACTTAGAAAATTGAGAGCCATACGGCGTATCGACTTATTTTAGTTGGATGTAGCATCTTCCGGATAAATCCCAAACTCTAAATACTTCTTTATATCAAAATACCATGGCAAACCGTCCGGTTTTGCTTCAACAAGTGAACAATGGACTGGATGTTCTTTCAGTTCTATATCCAGGGTATCAATATAATCAGTATCTGGATGTTTAATCATCGAAGCGATGGTGGTAAGAGCATCAGCCAACTCAATTTTGTATTTTGGGAGTATGTCTGAACTCGATCTTACTAAATCTTTTGCACAACTTCTGTACATACTGTACGTAAGGTATAATCTTCGGGTTCTTCATGGCCCACTCTCCTTGAACCTGATGAATCAACAGATCTGAATCTCCAATAACCAACAACTCATGGACATTCATGTCGATGGCCATTTTCAAACCAAGAATACAAGCTTCATATTCAACCATGTTGTTCGTGCAATTAAATCGGAGCTTAGCTGCCATAGGATAGTGTTGACCAGATTCTGACACCAAGAACGCTCCAATACCTTTCCCTTGGTGATTTGCCGCTCCATCAAAGAATAATCTCCAACCAGGGTATGCTTCAGAAATATCTTCACCCACAAATGATACTTCTTCATCGTGAAAATAAGTCTTGAGTGGTTCATATTCTTCATCAACAAGATTCTCTGCAAGATGATCAGCCAAGGCCTGTCCTTTATTGCCTTCTAAGTCACATACACAATATCAAATTCACTCATAAACATTTGCCACTTGGCCATTTTTCCGGTCTCCATCGCCTTCTAGAAAATGTACTTCAATGGGTCCATCTTGGAAATAAGGTATGTAGTATACGAAGACAAATAATGTCTCAATTTCTGGGCAAGCCAAGTCAAAGAACAACAGGTTCTTTCCAATAGAGTGTAACGAGACTCGTAGGGAGTGAACTTTTTGCTTATGTAATAGATAACTCTTTCCTTATTTCAAGTATCGTCGTGTTGACCAAGCACGCATCCGAATGCACTATATGAGATGGACAAATACAGCAACATGGACTCCCTTCTCGCGGAGGAACCAGTACCGATGGATTGTACAAATAGTTCTTGATATCATCAAAAGAAGTCTGACACTCTTCAGTCCACTTTGTCGAAACATCTTTCTTCAAGAGCTTGAAGATAGACTCACACACCACAATTGATTGAGCGATGAATCGACTGATGTAGTTCAACCTCCTAAGAAACTCATTACCTCTTTTCTCGTCTTCGGCGGATGTAACTTTTGAATTGATTTAATCTTGGAAGGATCGAGCTCAATACCCCTTCTACTGACTATAAATCCCAACAACTTGCCGGATGGAACTCCAAAAGCGCATTTGGTGGGATTTAACTTCAAGTTGTAACGACGTAAACGATCAAAGAACTTCTTCAAGTGCGTCAAGTGATCCGAAATCTCGCGGGACTTGATTATGACGTCGTCTACGTACACCTCGATCTCCTTATGAATCATATCGTGAAATATGGTCTTCATAGCCCTCATATAGGTAGCACCGACATTCTTGAGGCCAAATGGCATCACCCTGTAATGATATACACCCCAAAGCGTAATAAAAACTGTCTTTTCTGCATCTTCCTCGTCCATCAGGATCTGATGATAACATGCGTAACAATCCACAAATGACTGCATTTCATCCTTAGCACAGTTATCAATCAGAATATGGATGTTTGGCAACGGAAAATTATCCTTCGGGCTGGCTTTGTTGAGATCCCTGTAGTCGACACAGATTATGATTGGGATAATTGTATATAATAGCAAACTAATAACCTAAAATAAATGGAGTAGCTAGGGTTTGATTTAATTGTGCTCCATAGCAAACGTTTGCAAAAAATTGCCAGGCGTCTCTCTCTTAAATATCTCGCTCGCCACTCTCCTCTAATCTCTCGCTCGCTTCCTCACTTTTTATACAAACACAAGTGTATAAAAATTGGTTCTAATTGTATAAAGCAGAGGAAATTATATAAATACATATATTTTTGTTCCCTTCTCTCCCCTCTTTCAGATCTCGCTCGCCACTCTCCCAAATCTCGCTCGCCACCCTCGCCTTTCTCACTTATACAAACAGAAGCGAAATGTATAATTGTGTTTCTGTTTGTATAAAGCGTGATAAAATTGTATATACACATGCAAGTACATATATTTTCGTCCTATACACTTATAATTATACAATAAAAATACTCCCCTGCCCAATTTCTTTTGCTTTTTTCTCTTTCTCGTTTTATACAAATTTCAAATTGTATCTAATTTCTCTCTTTCTCGTTTTATACAATTCGATTCAATTGTATATTCCCTGCCAAGTCTCTTTTGTCTTTCTCTCTTTCTCATTTTATACAAATTCAAATTGTATATAATCCTTCTATACACTTATAATTATACAATTCGTTTTATACACTTCGTTTTTATACAAGTCTCTGCCCAAGTGTCTTTCTCTTTCTCGTTTTATACAATTTGCTTCAACTGTATATGTATAGCGAATTATACAGTTTCTATGTTTGCTATGGAGCGCAATTATGCAAACTTTGCTATAGCATACAAATATGAATTTTTTATTTGCTATATGTGAAAGTTACCCATTCTGATTTTCCTATCTTTTTTGGCAACCGGAACAACATTGGCCAACCAAGTTGGGTATTGCTTCACTTCCACCAACCGAGACTCGATCTGCTTGGTAATCTCTTCTTTGATCTTTAAAGTCAACTCAGGCTTAAATTTCCGAGTTTTTTGCTTCACCGGACTGAACCTTGGATTAACCGGCAATTTGTGAGACACAACATTGGTACTCAGCCCTAGCATGTCGCTAATTTCCCAGACGAACACATCACTGTGTTCAGTGAGTAAATGTATTAGATCCTTCCTCTGAGCTTCGTTCAAGTAAATGCTGATTTTGACCTCTTTGGCACACTCTTGGTCCCCCAGATTTACAGTTTCAGTTTCCTCTAAATTCGGCTTATGCTGATTATCAAACTGCAGAAATTCTTCAGCAACATATTCCGGTATCTCATTTTATCCTTCATAATCATCAGCCTTGTCATCACCTGCCTCATTTTGTTCATTCAGCTCGTGACATGACATGACATTGGCAGGTTTAAAACTTATATTACTGAAACCATAAATAGACAAAGTTAGGAAGTATAAATATAGCAAATAAGTAAATAATTTTTTTTTCAATAAAAGAGGCTTTCATTCAAAATGGGAAATAATGCAAACTTTGGCCATGTCAAAGGGCTATGTTGCCCTTTTCAAACATCGGGGGGGGGGGGGTTAAAATTCAAGCAATTAAGAAAAAATGCAAAATGGTAGGTCTTAGGCCTCTTCTGGACTACCACCGATTTAAATATGCATAAATGATGCCCTTCTACCAAGGAGTTCGGGGAATCAGAATCGGCGTGGAGGTCCAATTCTGCAGCATCCCCCCAGGCTCAGCATCGCGGAATCCTGCTAGCTCGACCTCTTCCTCAATAACAACATCAATATCTTCGAAAAGCCGCAGATTCCTTCCCCAAGGTCGTCATGCTTGGCATACTCCCGGACCGGTAATGATTGATACAGATGAGGGATTGGCTTAGCCAATGCTTGATAATTCTTCTTCTTTGTCTTCATATCATCATCTGTGGGGATGTACCCCAAACCATATCTAGCTCCTTTGACGGGGACCGAAATAGGCTCAATAATTCCTTGGGAATTCCTTCCTAGTTCGAAACCTGGTTCAAATCCACTCTGCAACATCACAGTGGCGATCATCTTGTATACGACATGCATGGGAGGCTGTGGGCCAAGTCCTCGCCCGTGGCATTTACCAACTCCACCATGTAGAAATCAGTACCTCGAGAAACTTCGTTAATAATGGGCGTCTACCCTCCTAAATGACTCCCTTCACCATGATTAACTAGCTCTTCGTCCTTCCAAACGAGTGTCATCATCTGATGCAGAGTAGAAGGCACAATTCTAGCCATATGGATGAAAGGCCTTCCCAGAAGAAGGTTATAGATGGTGTCAATGTCTAAGACTTGAAATTGTGCACTGAATTTTGCCGGACCCATTTGGACGACCAGATTCACCGCTTCCAATGTGTCTCTCTGAACCCCATCAAAGGCTCTCACATTGACTTGGTTTTGTTCCAGCTTCCCCAAGTCGAACCGTAACTGCCTTAATATCAACAACGGACAAATGTTCAGACCGGATCCATTATCCACCAAGATATGATTTATGACCTTCTCGCGGTATACGACAGTGATGTGCAATGCCTTGTTGTGTGACTTCCCTTCAAAAAGAAACTCGTCATCGCAAAAGCTAATCCGATGCCCTCAGATGACTTGGTTGATCATAGCGGCCACATTATCGCTGCTTGTGCCCACGGGCACATACGTATCATCAAGAGCCTTCATCAAGGCCTGCCTGTGCAGCTGGGAGCTCATCAACAGGGCCCATACGGAAATCTGAGCTGGAGTCTTCTCCAAGTGTTTAACAATTGAATAATCCTTTGGCTGCATCTTTCTCCAAAATTCCTCTGTCTCGCCTTCGCTTATTGCCTTTTAGTTTGATCCTTCTTTTGACCTCCAAGAGCCAGCTCTTCGGTTGTATAACATCTCCCAGATCGGGTCATACCTTGAGCGGCAGCGGTTTTAATCACAAACTTTGGCCTGAATAGAGTTTCTGATGGCACCAAGGCAACAACCTTTGCGGGTGTCAGGATCACAAAGTCTTTTTTCTCTCTGATTCTCAACGAGGCTACAACCCTATCTAACTCATCATGAACAATTGGAGTTATCACTTTTATTACGCGCCAATCATCATATGTCTCTATCATATTAATATTGATGCCTCCATGATTCGGCAAAGGGTTGGTGTTGACATTAGGCGCGGCTGGTTGAAGAGACACCACCTCTTGGTTGATCAGATCTTGAATTTTGTGCTTGAGGTTGATACAGTCCTCAGTATCATGCCCAATACAATTGGAATGATAAGCACACCTTTGATCAGGCTTGTAAAATTTAGAATAGTATCCACCGGCTTAGGCCTCACTGGATGGATATATCCGACCGCAGCCAGTCGCTCGTACAACTTTGTTTGGCTTTCGGCGAGCGCAGTAAAGTTCCTGGGAGGATTCTTTTCGAATCTGGGTCGAGGTTGATCATAACTGCCTTGTGGGGGAGGCATTTATTGATAACCTCTGTTATTGGGATGGGGAGCTTGATTTCTGGGATAGGGATTTGTTTGGTAGTTTGGCGATGAAGCTTGGTAATTCGTAGGGGGATTTTTGGTATAGTGGAGCTTGGACTTGATAGGCTGGAGGCGGTGCTCTATAGATCGACTGCACATTGGAATAGCTGGGAGCAATATTTTGGTAGGCTGCTGAGGGAATTTGGTAAAGTGGAGGAGGACTTTGGTAAACAGGAGGTGGATTTTGGTAACTTGGGGGGTGGGTTATTTTGGTAGACTGGAGAAGGATTGTTTGTATGACTGGCTTGTGTGTATCAAGCTTGGTAGGAGTTCTGAAAAGGTCGAGGCCGACCTTGGGAGGACGATGATCTTCTGGGAGTCTTCTTCCCCTCATAGGAGACAACAACAATATCCTCTCTCTTCTTCTTCAACAATCCCGACGATCCGGGCGATGCGGCTACGCAGGCTATCTTTCCTGTTTTCAAACCATCTCGATAGTCTGACCAATCTTGACTATCTCGGCAAATTTTGCTCCAACGAGCAACATTATTCTGTCATAATATTCGGGCTCTTGCACCCGTACAAACACTTCAACAATCTCTTTCTCACACATAGGCGGCCTTACTCTTGCAGCTTCCTTTCTCCACCTGTAGGCAAACTCTCTATAGCTCTCAGTGGATTTCTGCTTCATCTTTTCCAAGGAGTATCGATCGGGAATGATTTCTACGTTATAAGCAAACCGATCAATAAATTCCTTAGCCAAGGCATTCCAACTGGGACATTGCCTGGTCTCGTGGGAGGTGAACCACTCCAAAGCCTCCCCGCTAGACTTCGGCTAAAGAGCTGCATCAACAAAGCTTCATCCCTACCAACTCCAACAAGTTGGTCGCAGTAGGCTCTCAGATGAGCCATAGGGTTCCCTACTCCTCCGAAAGTATCAAATTTTGGAATCTTGAATCTTTCTGGAAGGTCCAGATTTGGATGAATGCACAAATCCTCATAGTTAAGACCGGCGACATCAGGGATGCATTGGAACTCTTTCATGGATTTCTTGATCTCTTCTTTTATATCCACCTTTGCCTCTTCTTTAGCTCTCCATTCTCTTTCCTGTTCCTCATAATGGTCCAGCTCATAATCGTGCACGTCATGCTCAGTAGGGAAGGGAATCTGGAAAGTGGTTCTTTTAGGTAAGGGTGGAGCTATGGAGGGACTCTGTGCATTTTTGTGGTTTGGTAATTCTGTGGATAATTTTGAGGATTGGTATTCTGATTTAAGTGGTGATGGGATGTTTAAGGATTAAAAATGTTCTGGTTTGGATTTTGGGGAAGTGGAGCGGTTTGAGTATTTTGTGGATGTGGTGGTATTTGGGAATGGTTGTTTTGAGAAGGAGGAGTTTGGTAAGAAGCCGGAGCGTATTGGGGATTTTAGGCAGTCAGGTCTATAATGGAAGGATTCTGAGCAGGTGGCACGTTTTGAGTTGGATCCATGTTCGACGAAGGGAAGTAGATAGGAGGTTTTCCATCAGCAGCATTAGCAGCAAAACCTTGTGGAGGCAAATCCTGCCTCCTTTGCATCTCCACCCTCATCTCCGCGATCTGTTGCATTAATTGCATAATTAGTTTGTTTTGGTCCGCTATGGTGGGTTGAGCCACCACAACGTCGGTGAGACTGAATTCTTCATTACTATCTCCCATAACTGCTTTTCCTTTGTCTGAACCTTGTTTGGGGAAGGAATCTGCGGGCCCTTTGGATATGGTGAAATAGGGATGATCTGCCAGCTTAATCGACACAAATCAATTTCAAAGTACCTGAGAAGAAAAACAACTCAAAGGCAAATTTGTCTGTTTAAGTTCAGAATACGAAAATGCATAATATCACACAGAGAGCAGATAAACACACAAGTTGCTCTGTTTGAGGATATCTTCAACCCACGAGTAAGGACGGAAATAGATTTTTTAACACGCAGGATTTTGCTTGGTTTTTAGTTTGACACTGTCTGGGAAAGGCTAAATCATGTTGAGATACGGTCTTCTTGCAGCTTCTCTTTGATGTCCGTTGATCTGGTCTTCTTACCTTCTTGTAACATGTAGGGGGGAATGAATGATTTTTTTAAAGATAGGGGCCGGGCCTTGGAAGGCTGCCTACGTATCTCACAAGGAGAATTCAGGCTCAACGTAGTTCGAGTAGAAAAATAAATATTGATTTTCATTCATTCATTTAGGACGATTACATGGAAATTGAAAGACAACAAATCTTGAAAGATAAAATAATGACTACATCTCAGTCATTTCTTTAAACGTCATATTAGCCACCGTGAACAAACTCGACTCAAATTTTCCCATGTTGACGAGGGATTCGAGGTCATAACGGAAATCGAAACACCTTGAGAGGCTATGATCTATAGCATCGTGGTAAGCACAAGGTTTGAAGATTTCTCCCCCAACGGGATCGAGGCCTCTATCATCATCATGGAGGGAAGGATAATAACCCATTCTGAACCAAATCATTGTAGATTTCCAGCATTGACATTCTGAACCGTGTGAAATAATGACAAACAAACTGAGTGCGCTCAATTGGCTCTGACTGATCATAAGTGAGAATGCTGTTATTACCCCATGTGTGTTGGATTTTCCCGAAGTAGATCTGGCGGCAGATCCTTGCTTTAAGCTGCACGCATTCCTCTATAGTATGCCCTCGCTGGTTCGGATGAAAGGCACATACTTTTGAAGAGTTTTCTTGCCCAAAGACTGAAGCCACTCCCTCATAAGGTTTCCACCCAAGATATTCGTACAAAATAGCGCAAGACATAACTTTTGCTCCTACGCGATGTGTTGGCTTGTAGGCCGGAAGAGTGATCCATCTGTCTCCTCCTCTTAGACGACCTAGAAATGGAGGCTTGTAGACGATTTCCTTGTCAATATCTTCGCTAATCGCTCCAGTTGAGTGTCATCTGGACCACAACTAGCCTCTTGCTCGCATATAAAGTATTTCTTGAGCATTTTCTGAAGTTTGTCGATCAGGTTATGGTGGAACGCCTTGTTCTTCTTCCTTAATGCAGACATTCTTTCCTTCATAGTGATGAATTCCGCTATCTCCGCTGTCAGTTCCTCATCAAGCAATGATTTTCTGGCTAACAGACTAGCGGTTTCTGACTCTATCCTCGCCTCTCTCGCTTCCCTTTCTTGCACCTTCAGTCGAAGCATATCTAACTTTTGACTCAAATCCTCTCTCTCCATCTCAACGTCTTTCTTTCTCTTCATCTTTGATGCCAGATCCTCATCCAGCGTCACAGTTGCAGCTTTGTAGATCGCTGTGGCCATTTCAACCCTGAGCCCTTCCTATTTGTCCTCTTGAATTTCTCAAGTGATTTTTTCAATCTTTCTTTGTAACTCTTCTCCAGTGAGTTCCATCTAGATATTCTTACCCTTATCCATAACAGTGATTTGCTTTTCCTGAGACAGTAGAGTAATGTTTTAGGATTTGGGGTATGAAAGGTGTCTTTTGAGTGAGAAACTTAAGACTCGGAAAATTCTGGTCGGACATTTTTGTGATAGTGACTTATATATTTTCTGGAAATTTCGGGCAGGGAGTGGATTTCCGATATCCTCATTCCGAGCAACACATCACATAAGCATTTCATAGCACATATATCGCGTCCTAAACATACAGGGGACCCTTTTGTGCCAAGGGTAGGCCTAGCGCATTTGAATGATGTACGCGTGAATTTGAACCATATAAGCAATCCCCCCAAACAAATTTCACAAATGAATATTAATGTTGAAAAGGGGAAATAAAAGAACAAAACACAAAAGGACAGACCCACGCAAGGGCCATTTAAATGTATTGAAATGAAATAATGCAGGCCCACGCAGGGGCTAAAATGACAAAATACATGTAGAAAAACCCGCATAGGGTGAAGTCCACTATGTCGTCCCAGATGGCCCTGCTCCGTCGTTGTTTTCCCGAGTCTTGTATTGCTGAAACATACACCGCAGTATCAGCAAGAAACCTTCACCCAAGCGTCCTTTTTCTTCCCAGCTCTCGTATTGCATCTTTTAATCTTCTCTTTGACCCATGAATCAAAATCATCGTAACCACGTCTTAGTCTTTCCACTTCTTGAGTTGCCTTCTCAAGAGCATTTTAGTTCTCGAAAAACTTAAGGTACATTTCTTGGGTTTCCCTTTTTAACTCTCTTAGCTCGACCACTGCTTTGGCCTCTTTGTCTGTTACGTTGCGAAAGCTGCGCGGGGTTGGTGAGGAGATACTTTTATGTTTTCTTTTAGCCAATCTTTGTAACCCTCATCATATCCGGCGTTGAATCGGTCTGGGGCAATGGTGTCTTTATTCATCCGCTTGGAACCTTTCCATTCTCTCAGCATTTCTGAAACTTCATGCACCCTGTCGTCTCCAATATCGTATACATAAGCGCCATAGTACACCTCTCGAGGTGTAGTTTGCCTCCTCCCAAACTGTCGCAAGACTCGAAAGGGTGCATAAGGGCGGATACCCCGAATACCTGGTATAGGAATCACAAGCTGTCTACGGCTCTCCACGATGACTTCTATTGAGATAAAGCGATCGAGCATCCATTGGAGATCTTCTTCTCTTAATTCGGAGAAAATCTGAGCCCATCTTCCTCTTGTTCTCCGATTATCCAAATTTGCCTAGTACAACATATCATTGAGGGTGTTCTTATTGTCAAGAGTATGCAAATCCTGAGTTCAAGCCCCCTTTGCTAGATGACTCAAAATCCACCACTGAAGGAGTAGATTACAACCCTAAAAGTAGTGATGCCCTTCCTTGCACTTCCCCAAGGCTCGATACATATCCGACAAAATGACCGGAGCTATAGGGTAGTATTTCACTTGCCCTTGGTTTGTGTACCCTTTAAATAGAGTGCGCGCGAGTGTTATAACTTGGGTGTTGATGCTCAGACTCGGGTCATGTGGTAAGACCATTGTTCCCAACAACGCTATGGCAAATGCTAGAGGACGAATTTTGTTCCACTCTGTGTAGGTGACCTTGAACTCTTGATGTCTCTGAATGATATGTTGGAATCCTGGCACCAGTAGACAAAATATTTCCCCAACCCAAGCCAGTTTGCGATATCTTCTATGGAAGTTTTATTGGGGATGAAAATATCCTCTTGTTTTCTTGCTTTTCTTTCTATCCTAGTACCCACTGTGTCAATGCATTCTCGGATCTCCTCGATAGTCGGGGTAATCTCCGCGGTTCCGAATCGGTACACCATTATTTGATTATCCCAATACCCTGTGAGGACCTCAATCAGTTCTAGCCAACCATTCATGTTGATAAACTCGGTTAGCGCACCCATGTATTTGTTGAGGTTCTTCTATGATCCATGTCGAGATTATTATACCACATTTTGAGTTGAAGTGGTGCTTCTATTGTAACATTTACGAAATCCCAAAGTCATGTGATAAGACTTAAATAGGCTCCTTAAGGTATAAACCATTGTTTCTATCCAAATTAGGCGTAGATGGAGTCATTAAAGTGCTTTGGAACCAAAACGTCCATAACGTCCGGTAAGTTGGTTCATAAGAGGGATAGAGTGTTCTTTTAGTTTAATCAAGTTAAAGAGTCGGAATTTAGTAAAATTTTTAACAATAGGTGTAACACATAGTGTGGGATGGTTTCATGTTGGAAAAGTCAGGGTACGACTCCCCGAGGATCAACTAAGGGCCCTCGAGGAGGACCCTTGAGACAATAGGCCACGACGGACCCAATGACGGGGCATCACAGGCGCGACGGGGCGTCGAGGACACCGTCATGCCAGCCTTAGATGCTGGGAAGAAAGCCTCCGCCTGCACAGTCACTGACCAACGCGACGGACGTGCAGGACGGAGGAGGGCCTGTCCGTCATGCCCACGACAACGCGTCGTCGGAGAGCCGTCGTGGAGGGCCTGTAGTGTTTTCAGGGATTTAAGTTTTAGTTAATTATTTTATTAAGTGTCTTAGGGGTAATTAGGGGATTAAGGGAAGACTAATTAAGTGACTTAAGACCCCACTATAAGTACCCCAACCTTCATTAACCTAATCACAATTCTCCAAACAAAACTCTCTTCCTTCTCTCTACTTTCTCTCTCTATTGGAAGACTCCATTGAAGAATAGCTTGGGAAGATCATTGGGGGCAGGTTGTAGCACGAATTCACCATTTAAACGTCATCAAACCTCAAGGTATGGGATCTAATTCACCTTTGAGACTTCTTTCCTCAAAGGGCTCCTTCAAAGATTTTCTAAAAGTTGAGTTTCATATGGGTTTCATCCAATTTCGAATTTGAGTATATGAATTGAGTTGTTTAGGTATTATTTGAGTTATAATGAATAGATTATCATGTATTGTAACTTGATTATGATGAATTGATGTAGTTTGATCTAGATTGTGGGTGATGACCCCTAACCCTTAACCCTAGGTATGAGATTGATATGAATTTTGGGTTGGATTGAAGTAATTGATCTAGTTCTTGTTTAAATCATCTTTAATGATTGTTATTGCATCGATCATGAATCTATTGTGGTGAATTGAAGTTCTTCTTGCCTATTTCTTGAGTATCGAATCTAGGGTAAGAAGATAGACTTTGATATCATGTTATCGAGCTTTGATGTAGTATTGCATTATGGTATAGTGCTTCTCTTAAATTAGTTCTTATGTTGACTATTGAATTACATTGATGTGATGACCCAAATTGGGTTAGTCTATGGGTGATGGTAAGGCCCTTTTATTGGTGAACTATGGAGAAGTATTGGTAAGTCTTCATTGTCCTAATCCTTGCTTCAAATGGTGATTAATTGTCATCAAGTGATAATGTGTGTTGAAGTATACCTTGCTTAAGGTGATAGGTTTGTATGATGATTGAATTGAAATGTTTAGGTTGGTTGTGAGGCTGCCTAAGAATACATGATATAGGGAAGTTGTTATGTAAAGATGTGCCCTATTGTGATGAGATGTGTAAGGGCTAACTTCGCCTATATGAATTGTTAATGAAAGGATTATTTCTCATACAATTCTTATTGAGCTATGATGATGAATATACAAGGTTTGACCCTATTAATCTAACTAGGTTGAGATGGTTAATAAAGTTAAAGACTTTGATATTAAGGGAACTTAGCCTAGCACCGAGTGAACTTGACATTAAGAGGTGTTGACTTTTCGTGGAGGAATATTCACCATTTGTCCCTTATAGAGTGTTGACTTCCCTTAGGGGAATACTCACCTATGGACTCACGTGAAGTGTTGACTTTCCTTGAGGAATATTCACTCATGATTTCTCATGAGGTGAGGCCCCACTACCAAATAGTATATAGAGGGAATACCTATCTCTTAGTTCTTGAACTATGTTGCCACCATAGGATACTAGCTAGTGGATCCACCTAGATAGCTACGTTTACGTTAGGTTCTACCTTGGCCGGTAGACCACCTTCCATCGGTGTAAGGTTTCATGACACCGGATTCCACATTAGCTCATATGGTCTATGTCGGTTAAGGCAAGAGTTCCCTAAACTAAAATGAATGAATAAGATATAGACTAATCGAAGTAACTTGAAAGGGTTTGGCTATAGCTTAGGTAGGGGTATGGGACTCTACCTAAGCCTTGCACTAGTTTGCCTTGATAAGAGCTTTGAGAGGTCAATATTATGTATGTAAAGTAGTGATATAATGTAAATAACTTTATACATTGAGTAACATGCTTATGAGTATAAGGTTGTTGCTTTGGTTGAAAAAGAATGTTTTCATGAAATGGGAGAGTATGTTAGGTAAGGCTAATTATTAATTATGGTCTTGGTGGGTTACTTGAAATTGAGTAAGAGACATGAGAATTTACATGATCATTGCACTTGTGATTCTATGAAGGTTATAGTTAGTATGCTTTGCTTTACTATGTTTCACTTGTATAGGTGTTTTATAATGAATTGTCTTAAATGTCCCTTTCTAAATATACTTGATTTGTAATAGTATATATGTGGTTCCATACTTAGTACATGTGGAGTACTAACCCCATTTCTTTCCCTTTTCCCAAACATTTTAGGTTCGGGTCGTTGAACTTGCTCCGAATTGCTGGAAAGGAAGACTTGGATATCTTACCATCCAAGTGGTAGGTCCTCACTCTCCCGAGGGCGTTGCCGACATCTTACTCTTATGTTTCTTAGTTACTCTAATACTGTATTGACTCTATTATTTGTTTGAGACGATGTTGTATATAGCCTATATGTGGCTTCTTGTATTGATGTAGGGCTATGCCCAAGATTTATTGTTTTGATAGATGGTTTATGAGATGAGACGACTTTTATGACTATTATTCTTTACTATATAAATGGGTGAAATAAAAGTAGAAGACTATGTAATCTTCGTATACGAACAAGTCTATGTATACTTGATATAAATACGATTATGTGTATGTAGAGGTCTATGTAAACCTCTGAGTAGTTATAGATAAAAAGTTTTAAATTTCTTCACATTTTTTAATCGATGAATGCTATGACGAGGCTAAGAGGCTTGTCTTAGTCCTCAAAGAGGACGCCGATGCCGGTTACGTCTAGGGGGTAAACCCGGATGTGACAAACTTGGTATCAGAGCATGAGGTTGAATATCCTTGATGTTAAAGTCTCTCTCAACCACGTTATATAGGTTTGTATTCATAATTGTGAAGCGCGCCACACTTATGAATAGGAACTTATTTGATGCTTAGGAATCACTCTCATTGTTGGAAATCCATATCGTGCCTCTAGAATGTACGTCGTATATGTATTTGCCTAAACCTTGTGTTTTGATTATAGGAAATGAATACTAGAAGGAATGCAGCCAGAAGACTTGAAGAGGAGATTGCTGCTGCAGGAATCCCTCCCCGTGGTGATCCAGTTCCTCCTCTTGAAGAGATTGCTGTTGATGATCAGGTTCCCGTTGATCCTTCACCTATGGAAGAGGCTCAAATGAGGGCTATTCTTGCTCAAATGTCTCAAGCCATGACTACTCAAGCTCAAGCCGTAACGTTGCAAGCCCAAGCCATGTCTGCCCAAGCTAATAGGGATTTGGCTCCTAGAGTTCATGAGCAAACTATGCTTCCTGACTTAGGGACTTCACCCGAATGAATCCTCCTATCTTCTATGGGTCTAAGGTTGATGAAGACCCTCAAGAATTCATTGATGAGGTTTATAAGATTTTGTGTGCTATGGGGTTGTCTTCTAGTGAGAATGCCGAGTTGGCCTCATACAACTCAAGGATGTGGCTCAGACATGGCATGTGCAATGGAAGGACAATATGCCACTTCAAAGTGGGCCAGTGACTTGGGAGTTGTTCAAAAGGGCTTTCCTTGATCAGTTCTTCCCTAGAGAGATGAGAGAAACTAAGGTGGTGGAGTTTATCAATCTCCGCCAAGGAGAAATTAGTGTTAATGAGTACTCTTTGAAGTTCATTCAATTGGCTAAGTATGCTCCTTCCTTGATCTCCCATCCTAGAGACGAGATGAGTCGATTCGTGACAGGTGTGTCAGATGATTTGCAAGAAGAATGTCAATCGGCTATGCTTCATGATAACATGAATATTGGTCGTCTCATGGTGCATGCAAAAAGGGTTGAGGAGGCTAGAGCAAAAATGAAGGATAAGGATAAGGACTTAAGAAGGACAAGGTCTTTTGAGAGTGGAACTACTAAAGATAGGTTTGGAATTCAAGACAAGCCTAAATTTAAGAAGAGGTTCTCAAATCAAGTTCCATCCAAATTTCCCAAGACTAGGGATTCTAAAGCCCCTAGACCAAAGTTGCAAAGGGAAAGGGTGGAAACTCATCTAATGAGAAGCCTACGTGTTCTAAGTGTGGGAAAGGTCACTTTGGAGAATGTTTGGTAGGAATGGGGATTTGCTTTGGTTGTGAAAAAAGTGGTCATAGAGTGCGAGATTGTCCTAATGCTAAGGGACGAGAGAAGGGTGGTCAGCCGAGTGGTTCTAATGAGGTTCCCAAAAAGAACCATTTCTATGCTCTTCGATCGAGAGATGACCAAGAGGCTTCTCCCGACGTGGTGACTGGTATGTTACAAATCTTTGCTATTGATGTGTATGCATTACTTGATCTGGGTGCTACTTTGTCTTTCGTTACTCCCTTAGTAGCTAAGAAGTTTAGTACTTTACCCGATGATTTGCATGAACCTTTTGTAGTGTCTACTCCGGTGGGTGAGTCGGTTGTAGCAAAAAGAGTCTATTGAAATTGTCCTATTTCTATACCCCATAGGGTTTCTCATGTTGATCTAGTTGAACTAGACATGCTTGATTTTGATGTCATTTTAGGTATGGATTGGTTGCATGCTAGTTTCGCTTCTATTGACTGTAGAACTAGAGTTGTGAGGTTTAGTTTCCCTAATGAACCCGTTATCGAGTGGAAGGGTCAAAATTCTCTTCCTAGAGGTCGTTTCATATCATGTCTAAAAGTGTGTAAAATGATCTCAAAGGGTGTCTTTATCATATTGTGAGAGTCCAAGAAGTCGATTCCGAAGTTCCTCCTATTGAGTCAGTCCCCGTGGTGAGTGAATTTACGGAGGTCGTTCCTGATGACCTTCCCGGCATTCCTCCCGAACGGGAAATCGATTTCGGTATTGATTTGCTACCGGAAACAAACCCTATCTCTATTCCTCCTTATAGAATGGCTCCGGCCGAGTTAAAGGAGTTGAAGGCACAACTTAAAGATTTGCTAGACAAGGGCTTTATAAGGCCTAGCATTTCTCCATGGGGTGCTCCGGTTTTGTTCGTGAAAAAGAAGGATGGGTCCTTGAGAATGTGTATTGACTACCGCCAACTCAACAAGGTTACTATCAAGAACAAGTATCCTCTTCCTCGGATTGATGATTTATTTGATCAACTCCAAGGAGCGAGTTACTTCTCCAAAATTGACTTGAGGTCAGGGTATCACCAGCTTAGGGTGAGAAATGAAGATATTCCAAAGACGGCCTTTCGGACTAGGTATGGGCATTATGAATTTGTGGTTATGTCCTTTGGTCTCACAAATGCTCCGGCGGCGTTCATGGACCTAATGAATAGAGTGTTTTGAAGTTACCTTGATGCATTTATTATTGTATTTATCGATGATATCTTGGTGTATTCGAAGAATGAGGTTGATCACATGAGTCATCTAAGGGTAGTATTGCAAACCCTTAAAGAGCATAAATTGTTTGCCAAGTATATCAAGTGTGAGTTTTGGTTGAGGTCGGTAGCGTTTCTTGGGCACATCATCTCTAGTGAGGGAGTTGAGGTAGACCCAAGGAAAACTGATGCGGTAAGAAATTGGCCTAGACCCTTGACCCCAACTAACATTAGGAGTTTCTTGGGTCTAGCAGGCTATTATCGAAGGTTTGTAGAAGATTTTTCATCCATTGCATCTCCATTGACTTCATTAACTCAAAAAGGTAAAAAGTTTGAGTGGTCGGAGACCTGCGAGAAGAGTTTCCAATTATTGAAATACAGGCTTACTTCCGCTCCGGTGTTAACCTTACCAGAAGGTTCTAAAGGGTTCGTTGTGTATTGTGATGCATCCCGCATAGGTTTGGGGTGTGTGCTTATGAAAAATGGGAAGGTGATTGCCTATGCTTCACGGCAACTTAAGGTTCATGAGAGAAATTACCCCACTCATGACCTTGAATTAGCGGCCGTAGTGTTTGCTTTGAAAATATGGAGACATTACTTGTATGGTGTCCATGTGGATGTTTTCACCGATCATAAGAGTCTTCAATATGTGTTTAATCAAAAAGAGTTGAATCTCCGACAAAGAAGGTGGTTAGAATTGTTGAAGGATTATGATATGATTGTCCTATATCACCCCGGCAAGGCCAATGTGGTGGCGGATGCTCTAAGCCGTTTGACTATGGGTAGTGTGTCTCATTATGATGAAGATAAGAAAGAATTAGTGAAAGATGTTCATGGTTTGGCTAGATTGGGTGTTCGCTTAGAGAGTTCTCTAAATGGAGGTGCCACGGTTTATCATAGCTCTGAATCATCATTGGTGGTGGAGGTAAAGTCCAAACAACACCTTGATCAACTATTGATGGAGTTGAAGGAATCTGTTCTTGGCAAGATGAATGAGTCTTTCTCCTTAGGAGGAGATGGTGTGTTGAGGTACCAAGGGAGGTTATGTGTTCCTGATGTTGATGGATTGAGGTACCGGATCCTTGAAGAAGCCCATGGATCCCACTATTCCATCCATCCGGGTTCTACTAAGATGTATCATGACCTTCGAGAAATATATTGGTGGGAAGGTTTGAAGAAGGACATAGCAGAATTTGTTGCTAAGTGTCCAAATTGCCAACAAGTGAAGGCGGAACATCAAAAGTCGGGTGGCTTACTACAGGAGATCCAAATTCCTACTTGGAAGTGGGAAGACATTAATATGGACTTTGTGGTAGGATTGCCTCGGACTCAAAAGTCATATGATTCTATATGGGTGATTGTTGATAGATTGACTAAGTCCGCTCATTTTATTCCCGTCAAATCCACCTATTCGGCGGAGGATTATGCAAAGATCTTCATAGATGAGATTGTGCGTCGCCATGGTATTCCGTTATCCATCATTTCGGATCATGGTGCACAATTCACATCTAGGTTTTGGAAGTCTTTTCAAAAAGGTTTGGGTACTAAAGTGAAATTGAGTACCACCTTTCATTCTCAAACGGATGGTCAAGCGGAACGCACAATTCAAACTCTTGAGGATATGCTTAGAGCTTGCATTATTGATTTTAAAGGAAGTTGGGATAAGCACTTGCCTTTGGTGGAGTTTGCGTGTAATAATAGTTTTCACTCATCCATCTCCATGGCTCCTTATGAAGCCTTGTATGGTAGGAGGTGTAGGTCTCCTATAGGATGGTTTGAAGTTGGTGAATCATCGATCTTTGGTCCCAACTTGATTTATAGGACATTGGAGAATGTGCATATCATAAGAAATAGGTTGCAAACAGCCTATAGTCGACAAAAGTCCTATGCCGACAATAGAAGGTGGGATTTGGAGTTTGAAGAGGGTGACAAGGTGTATTTGAAGATTTCACCTATGAAAGGAGTGGTAAGATTTGGCAAGAAAGAGAAGTTGAGTCCTCATTACGTAGGTCCCTATGAGATTTTGGAAAGGATTGGTAAAGTTGCCTATCGTTTAAAGATACCTAATGATTTAGCTTCGGTTTATCCAGTTTTCCATGTCTCTATGTTAAAGAAGTGTGTCGGGATCCCGAGTCAATTCTTCCTGTTGAAGGCCTTGGAGTCAAGGATAACCTCTCTTATGAGGAAGTTCCAGTTCAAATCCTTGATAGGCAAGTAAAAAGGTTGAGGAACAAGGAGGTGGTTTCCGTAAAAGTGTTATGGAAGAACCACCTAGTTGAGGGTGCAACATGGGAGGCCGAGGCCGACATCAAAATCCGTTATCCTCATCTTTTTAATGATTAAGGTTAGTCATTCTCTCTAATGATATGAATATGATAGACATTATGTATCCTTGATGTTTTGGTGAAGTTTCTTCAAAAATCCTAGTTTTTGAGATTTCACAATGAACTCACTGTAAGGTGAGCTTAAATAAATTTGAAATTTGTCTTGCTTCTTGCATATTTTAGTCAAGTCGTGTATGTGATATAGTGAATCCTTGTGGATGTTATATTAAGCATATTGATAGGATGAACTTTGTGCTAAGTGACTTGTATATCAACTGATTGAGCTTATATGTGTTGTGAGTAGAAAGTATCTCATGAGAAAACTTTGAGCTTATGTATGATAAATTGATGTTTTGAAGTGCTTTATTGAAATGATATGATTCATGTTAATTGAATATTGTGAATTGGTTGAGCTGCTAGTCTTGAGTCTATTCCCTCATTTAAAGAGTGTTTAGTGTCATTCGGGGACGAATGTTCCTAAGGGGTGATAATGTAACCTTTCCAAAATCCCAAAGTCATGTGATAAGACTTAAATAGGCTCCTTAAGGTCTAAACCATTGTTTCTATCCAAATTAGGCATAGATGGAGTCATTGAAGTGCTTTGGAACCAAAATCCATAACGTCCGGTAAGTTGGTTCATAAGAGGGCTAGAGTGTCCTTTTAGTTTAATCAAGTTAAAGAGTTGGAATTTAGTAAAAGTTTGTAAAAATAGGTGTAACACATAGTGTGGGATGGTTTCATGTTGGAAAAGTCAGGGTACGACTCCCCGATGATCAACTAAGAACCCTCAAGGAGGACCCTTGAGACAGTAGGCCACGACGGACCCAATGACGGGGCGTCACAGGCGCGATGGGGCGTCGAGGCCACCGTCGTGCCAGCCTTAGCTGCTGGGAAGAAAGCCTCCGCCTGCACAGTCTCTGACCAGCGCGACGGACGTGCAGGACGGAGGAGGGCCTGTCCGTCACGCCCACGACGGCGCGTCGTCGGGGAGCCGTCGTGGAGGGCCTGTAGTGTTTTCAGGGATTTAAGTTTTAGTTAATTATTTTATTAAGTGTCTTAGGGGTAATTAGGGTATTAAGGGAAGACTAATTAAGTGACTTAAGACCCCACTATAAGTACCCTAACCTTCATTAACCTAATCACAATTCTCCAAACAAAACTCTCTTCCTTCTCTCTACTTTCTCTCTCTATTGGAAGACTCCATTGAAGAATAGCTTGGGAAGATCATTGGGGGCTGGTTTTAGCACGAATTCACCATTTAAACGTCATCAAACCTTAAGGTATGGGATCTAATTCACCTTTGAGTCTTCTTTCCTCAAAGGGCCCCTTCAAAGATTTTCTAAAAGTTGAGTTTCATATGGGTTTCATCCAATTTTGAATTTGAGTATATGAATTGAGTTGTTTAGGTATTATTTGAGTTATAATGAATATATTATGATGTATTACAACTTGATTATGATGAATTGATGTAGTTTGATCTAGATTGTGGGTGATGACCCCTAACCCTTAACCCTAGGTATGAGATTGATATGAATTTTGGGTTGGATTTAAGTAATTGATCTAGTTCTTGTTTAAATCATCTTTAATGATTGTTATTGCATCGATCATGAATCTATTGTGGTTAATTGAAGTTCTTCTGGCCTATTTCTTGAGTATCGAATCTAGGGTAAGAGGATAGACTTTGATATCATGTTACCGAGCTTTGATGTAGTATTGCATTATGGTATAGTGCTTCTCTTAACTTAGTTCTTATGTTGACTATTGAATTACATTGATGTGATGACCCAAATTGGGTTAGTCTATGGGTGATGGTAAGGCCCTTTTATTGGTGAACTATGGAGGAGTATTGGTAATTCTTCATTATCCTAATCCTTGCTTCAAATGGTGATTAATTATCATCAAGTGATAATGTGTGTTGAAGTATACCTTGCTTAAGGTGATAGGTTGGTATGATGATTGAATTGAAATGTTTAGGTTGGTTGTGAGGCTGCCTAAGAATACATGATATAGGGAAGTTGTTATGTAAAGATGTGCCCTATTGTGATGAGATGTGTAAGGGCTAACTTCACCTATATGAATTGTTAATGAAAGGATTATTTCTCATACAGTTCTTATTGAGCTATGATGATGAATATACAAGGGTTTGATGCTACTAATCTAACTAGGTTGAGATGTTTAATAAAGTTAAAGACTTTGATATTAAGGGGAACTTAGCCTAGCACCGAGTGAACTTGACATTGAGAGGTGTTGACTTTCCGTGGAGGAATATTCACCATTTGTACCTTATAGAGTGTTGACTTCCCTTAGGGGAATACTCACCTATGGACTCACGTGAAGTGTTGACTTTCCTTGAGGAATATTCACTCACGATTTCTCATGAGGTGAGGCCCCACTACCAAATGGTATATAGAGGGAATACCTATCTCTTAGTTCTTGAACTATGTTGCCACCATAGGATACTAGCTAGTGGATCCACCTAGATAGCTACGTTTACGTTAGGTTCTACCTTGGCCGGTAGACCACCTTCCATCGGTGTAAGGTTTCATGACACCGGATTCCACATTAGCTCATGTGGTCTATGTCGGTTAAGGCAAGAGTTCCCTAAACTAAAATGAATGAATAAGATATAGACTAATCGAAGTAACTTGAAAGGGTTTGCTATAACTTAGGTAGGGGTATGGGACTCTACCTAAGCCTTGCACTAGTTTGCCTTGATAGGAGCTTTGAGAGGTCAATATTATGTATGTAAAGTAGTGATATAATGTAAATAACTTTATACATTGAGTAACATGCTTATGAGTATAATGTTGTTGCTTTGGTTGAAGAAGAATGTTTTCATGAAATGGGAGAGTATGTTAGGTAAGGCTAATTATTAATTATGGTCTTGGTGGGTTACTTGAAATTGAGTAGAGACATGAGAATTTACTGATCATTGCACTTGTGATTCTATGAAGGTTATAGTTAGTATGCTTTGCTTTACTATGTTTCACTTGTATAGATGTTTTATAATGAATTGTCTTAAATGTCCTTTCTAAATATACTTGATTGGTAATTGTATATATGTGGTTCATACTTAGTACATGTGGAGTACTAACCCCATTTCTTTCCCTTTTCCCAAATATTTTAGGTTCGGGTCGTTGAACTTGCTCCGAATTGCTGGAAAGGAAGACTTGGATATCTTACCATCCAAGTGGTAGGTCCTTCACTCTCCCGAGGGCATTGCCGACATCTTACTCTTATGTTTCTTAGTTACTCTTATTCTGTATTGACTCTATTATTCGTTTGAGACGATCTTTATGCCTATATGTGGCTTCTTGTATTGATGTAGGGCTATGCCCAAGATTTATTATTTTGATAGATGGTTTATGAGATGAGACGGCTTTTATGACTATTATTCTTTACTATATAATTGGTGAAATAGAAGTAGAAGACTATGTAATCTTCGTATACGAACAAGTCTATGTATACTTGATATAAATACGATTATGTGTATGTAGAGGTCTATATAAACCTCAGAGTAACTTGAGTTCAGGGTATCACCAGCTTAGGGGGAGAATGAAGATATTCCAAAGACGGCCTTTCGGACTAGGTATGGCATTATGAATTTGTGGTTATGTCCTTTGGTCTCACAAATGCTCCGGCGGCGTTCATGACCTAATGAATAGAGTGTTTTGAAGTTACCTTGATGCATTTATTATTGTATTTATCGATGATATCTTGGTGTATTCGAAGAATGAGGTGATCACATGAGTCATCTAAGGGTAGTATTGCAAACCCTTAAAGAGCAATATTGTTTGCCAAGTATATCAAGTGTGATTTGGTTGAGGTCGCGTAGCGTTTCTTGGGCACATCATCATCTAGTGGGAGTGGTAGACCCAAGGAAAACTGATGCGGTAGAATTGGCCTAGACCTTGACCCAACTAACATTAGGAGTTTCTTGGGTCTAGCAGGCTATTATCGAAGTTGTAGAAATTTTCATCCATTGCATCTCCATTGACTCATTAACTCAAAAAGTAAAAAGTTTGAGTGGTCGGAGACCTGCGAGAAGAGTTTCCAATTATTGAAAAGTACAGGCTTACTTCGCTCCGGTGTTAACCTTACCGAAGGTTCTAAAGGGTTCGTTGTGTATTGTGATGCATCCGCATAGGTTTGGGTGTGTGTGTAATGAAAAATGGGAAGGTGATTGCCTATGCTTCACGGCAACTTAAGGTTCATGAGAGAAATTACCCCACTCATGACTTATTAGCGCCGTAGTGTTTGCTTTGAAAATATGGAGACATACTTGTATGGTGTCCATGTGGATGTTTTCACCGATCATAAGAGTCTTCAATATGTGTTTAATCAAAAGAGTTGAATCTCCGACAAGAAGGTGGTTAGAATGTGAAGGATTATGATATGATTGTCCTATATCACCCCGCAAGGCAATGTGGTGGCGGATGCTCTAAGCCGTTTGACTATGGGTAGTGGTGTCTTTGATGAAGATAAGAAGAATTAGTGAAAGATGTTCATGGTTGGCTAGATTGGGTGTTCGCTTAGAGAGTTCTCTAAATGGAGGTGCCACGTTTATCATAGCTCTGAATCATCATTGGTGGTGGAGGTAAAGTCCAACAACACCTTGATCAACTATTGATGGAGTTGAAGGAATCTGTTCTTGGCAAGATGAATGAGTCTTTCTCCTTAGGAGGAGAAGGGTGTTGAGTCCAAGGGAGGTTATGTGTTCCTGATGTTGATGGATTGAGTACGGATCCTTGAAGAAGCCCATGGATCCACTATTCCATCCATCCGGTTTCTTACTAAGATGTATCATGACCTTCGAGAATATATTGGTGGAAGGTTTGAAGAAGGACATAGCGAATTTGTTGCTAAGTGTCCAAATTGCCACAAGTGAAGGCGGAACATCAAAAGTCGGGTGGCTTATACTACAGGAGCAAATTCCTACTTGGAAGTGGGAAGACATTAATATGGATTTGTTGTAGGATTGCCTCGGACTCAAAAGTCATATGATTCTATATGGTGATTGTTGATAGATTGACTAAGTCCGCTTCATTTTATTCCCGTCAAATCCACCTATTCGGCGGAGGATTATGCAAAGATCTTCATAGATGAGATTGTGCGTCGCCATGGTATTCCGTTATCCATCATTTCGGATCATGGTGCACAATTCACATCTAGTTTTGGAAGTCTTTTCAAAAGGTTTGGGTACTAAGTGAAATTAGTACCACCTTTCATTCTCAAACGGAATGGTCAAGCGGACGCACAAATCAAACTCTTGAGGATATGTTAGAGCTTTGCATTATTGATTTTAAAGGAAGTTGGGATAAGCACTTGCCTTTGTGGGTTTGCGTGTAAAATAGTTTTCACTCATTCCATCTCCATGGCTCCTTATGAAGCCTTGTATGGTAGGAGGTGTAGGTCTCTATAGGATGGTTTGAATTGGTGAATCATCGATCTTTGGTCCCACTTGATTAATTAGGACATTGGAGAATGTGCATATCATAAGAAATAGGTTGCAAACAGCCTATAGTCGACAAATCTATGCCGACATAGAAGGGGATTTGGAGTTTGAAGAGGGTGACAAGGTGTATTGAAGATTTCACTATGAAAGGAGTGGTAAGATTTGGCAAGAAAGAGAAGTTGAGTCCTCATTACGTATGGTCCCTATGAGATTTTGGAAAGGATTGGTAAAGTTGCCTATCGTTTAAAGATACCTAATGATTTAGCTTCGTTTACCGTTTTCCATGTCTCTATGTTTAAGAAGTGTGTCGGGATCCGAGTCAATCTTCCTGTTGAAGGCCTTGGAGTCAAGATAACCTTTCTTATGAGGAAGTTCCAGTTCAAATCCTTGATAGGCAAGTAAAAAGGTTGAGGAACAAGGAGGTGGTTTCCGTAAAAGTGTTATGGAAGAACCACCTAGTTGAGGGTGCAACATGGGAGGCGAGGCCGACATAAAACTCGTATCTCCTATCTTTTTAATGATTAAGGTTAGTCATTCTCTAATGATATGAATATGATAGACATTATGTATCCTTGAGTTTTGGTGAAGTTTCTTCAAAAAATCTAGTTTTTGAGATTTCACAATGAACTCACTGTAAGGTGAGCTTAAATAAATTTGAAATTTGTCTTGCTTCTTGCATATTTTAGTCAGTCGTGTATGTGATATAGTGAATCCTTGTGGATGTTATATTAAGCATATTGATAGATGAACTTGTGCTAAGTGACTTGTATATCAACTGATTGAGCTTTATATGTGTTGTGAGTAAAGTATCTCATGAGAAACTTGAGCTTATGTATGATAAATTGATGTTTGAAGTGCTTTATTGAAATGATATGATTCATGTTAATTGAATATTGTGAATTGGTTGAGCTGCTAGTCTTGAGTCTAATTCCCTCATTTAAAGAGTGTTAGTGTCATTCGGGGACGAATTTCCTAAAGGGGGTATAATGTAACTTTCCAAAATCCCAAAGTCATGTGATAAGACTTAAATAGGCTCCTTAAGGTCTAAACCATGTTTCTATCAAATTAGCATAGATGGAGTCATTGAAGTGCTTTTGAACCAAAACTCCATAACGTCGGTAAGTTGGTTCATAAGAGGGCTAGAGTGTCCTTTTAGTTTAATCAAGTTAAAGAGTTGGAATTTAGTAAAAGTTTGTAAAATAGGTGTAACACATAGTGTGGAGTGGTTTCATGTTGGAAAAGTCAGGGTACGACTCCCGATGATCAACTAAGAACCCTCAAGGAGGACCCTTGAGACAGTAGGCACGACGGACCCAATGACGGGCGGTCACAGGCGCGACTGGGGCGTCGAGGCCACCGTCGTGCCAGCCTTAGCTGCTGGGAAGAAAGCCTCGCCTGCACAGTCTCTGACCAGCGCGACGGACGTGCAGGACGGAGGAGGGCCTTTCCGTCACGCCCACGACGGCGCGTCGTCGGGGAGCCGTCGGGAGGCCTGTAGTGTTATTCAGGATTTATATACTTGATATAAATACGATTATGTGTATGTAGAGGTCTATGTAAACCTCTGAGTAGTTATAGATAAAAAGTTTTAAATTTCTTCACATTTTTAATCGATGAATGCTATGACGAGGCTAAGAGGCTTGTCTTAGTCCTCAAAGAGGACGCCGACGCCGGTTACGTCTAGGGGGTAAACCCGAATGTGACAAACTTGGTATCAGAGCATGAGGTTGAATATCCTTGATGTTAAAGTCTCTCTCAACCACGTTATATAGGTTTGTATTCATAATTGTGAAGCACCACACTTATGAATAGGAACTTATTTGATGCTTAGGAATCACTCTCATTGTTGGAAATCCATATCGTGCCTCTAGAATGTACGTCGTATATGTATTTGCCTAAACCTTGTGTTTTGATTATAGGAAATGAATACTAGAAGCAATGCAGCCAGAAGACTTGAAGAGGAGATTGCTGCTGCAGGAATCCCTCCCCGTGGTGATCCAGTTCCTCCTCTTGAAGAGATTGCTGTTGATGATCAGGTTCCCGTTGATCCTCACCTATGGAAGAGGCTCAGATGAGGGCTATTCTTGCTCAAATGTATCAAGCCATGACTACTCAAGCTCAAGCCGCAACGTGCAAGCCCAAGCCATGACTGCCCAAGCTAATAGGGATTTGGCACCTAGAGTTCATGAGCAAACTATGGCTTCCTGACTTAGGGACTTCACCCGAATGAATCCTCCTATCTTCTATGGGTCTAAGGTTGATGAAGACCCTCAAGAATTCATTGATGAGGTTTATAAGATTTTGTGTGCTATGGGGTTGTCTTCTAGTGAGAATGCCGAGTTGGCCTCATACCAACTCAAGGATGTGGCTCAGACATGGCATGTGCAATGGAAAGATAATAGGCCACTTCAAAGTGGGCCAGTGACTTGGGAGTTGTTCAACAGGGCTTTTCTTGATCGGTTCTTCCCTAGAGAGATGAGAGAAACTAAGGTGGTGGAGTTTATCAATCTCCGCCAAGGAGAAATGAGTGTTATGAGTACTCTTTGAAGTTCATTCAATTGGCTAAGTATGCTCCTTCCTTGGTCTCCGATCCTAGAGACGAGATGAGTCGATTCGTGACAGGTGTGTCGGATGATTTGCAAGAAGAATGTCAATCGGCTATGCTTCATGATAACATGAATATTGGTCGTCTCATGGTGCATGCAAAAAGGGTTGAGGAGGCTAGAGCAAAAAGAAGGATAAGGATAAGGACTTAAGAAGGACAAGGTCTTTTGAGAGTGGAACTACTAAAGATAGGTTTGGAATTCAAGACAAGCCTAGATTTAAGAAGAGGTTCTCAAATCAAGTTCCATCCAAATTTCCCAAGACTAGGGATTCTAAAGCCCCTAGACCAAAGTTGCAAAGGGAAAGGGTGGAAACTCATCTAATGAGAAGCCTACGTGTTCTAAGTGTGGGAAAGGTCACTTTGGAGAATGTTTGGTAGGAACGGGGATTGCTTTGGTTGTGGAAAAAGTGGTCATAGAGTGCGAGATTGTCCTAATGCTAAGGACGAGAGAAGGGTGGTCAGCCGAGTGGTTCTAATGAGGTTCCCAAAAAGAACCATTTCTATGCTCTTCGATCGAGAGATGACCAAGAGGCCTCTCCCGATGTGGTGACTGGTATGTTACAAATCTTTGCTATTGATGTGTATGCATTACTTGATCCGGGTGCTACTTTGTCTTTCGTTACTCCCTTAGTAGCTAAGAAGTTTAGTACTTTACCCGATGATTTGCATGAACCTTTTGTAGTGTCTACTCCGGTGGGTGAGTCGGTTGTAGCAAAAAGAGTCTATCGAAATTGTCCTATTTCTATACCCATAGAGTTTCTCATGTTGATCTAGTTGAACTAGACATGCTTGATTTTGATGTCATTTTAGGTATGGATTGGTTGCATGCTAGTTTCGCTTCTATTGATTGTAGAACTAGAGTTGTGAGGTTTAGTTTCCCTAATGAACCCGTTATCGAGTGGAAGGGTAAAATTCTCTTCCTAGAGGTCGTTTCATATCATGTCTAAAAGCGTGTAAAATGATCTCAAAGGGTGTCTTTATCATATTGTGAGAGTCCAAGAAGTCGATTCCGAAGTTCCTCCTATTGAGTCGGTCCCCGTGGTGAGTGAATTTACGGAGGTCTTTCCTGATGACCTTCCCGGCATTCCTCCCGAACGGGAAATCGATTTCGGTATTGATTTGCTACCGGAAACAAACCCTATCTCTATTCCTCCTTATAGAATGGCTCCGGCCGAGTTAAAGGAGTTGAAGGCACAACTTAAAGATTTGCTAGACAAGGGCTTTATAAGGCCTAGCATTTCTCCATGGGGTGCTCCGGTTTTGTTCGTGAAAAAGAAGGATGGGTCCTTGAGAATGTGTATTGACTACCGCCAACTCAACAAGGTTACTATCAAGAACAAGTATCCTCTTCCTCGGATTGATGATTTATTTGATCAACTCCAAGGAGCGAGTTACTTCTCCAAAATTGACTTGAGGTCAGGGTATCACCAGCTTAGGGTGAGAAATGAAGATATTCCAAAGACGGCCTTTCGGACTAGGTATGGGCATTATGAGTTCGTGGTTATGTCCTTTGGTCTCACAAATGCTCCGGCGGCGTTCATGGACCTAATGAATAGAGTGTTTGAAGTTACCTTGATGCATTTTTATTGTATTTATCGATGATATCTTGGTGTATTCGAAGAATGAGGTTGATCACATGAGTCATCTAAGGGTAGTATTGCAAACCCTTAAAGAGCATAAATTGTTTGCCAAGTATAGCAAGTGTGAGTTTTGGTTGAGGTCGGTAGCGTTTCTTGGGCACATCATCTCTAGTGAGGGAGTTGAGGTAGACCCAAGGAAAACTGATGCGGTAAGAAACTGGCCTAGACCCTTGACCCCAACTGACATTAGGAGTTTCTTGGGTCTAGCAGGCTATTATCGAAGGTTTGTAGAAGGTTTTTCATCCATTGCATCTCCATTGACTTCATTAACTCAAAAAGGTAAAAAGTTTGAGTGGTCGGAGACCTGCGAGAAGAGTTTCCAATTATTGAAATACAGGCTTACTTCCGCTCCGGTGTTAACCTTACCGGAAGGTTCTAAAGGGTTCGTTGTGTATTGTGATGCATCCCGCATAGGTTTGGGGTGTGTGCTTATGAAAATGGGAAGGTGATTGCCTATGCTTCACGGCAACTTAAGGTTCATGAGAGAAATTACCCCACTCATGACCTTGAATTAGCGGCCGTAGTGTTTGCTTTGAAAATATGGAGACATTACTTGTATGGTGTCCATGTGGATGTTTTCACCGATCATAAGAGTCTTCAATATGTGTTTATCAAAAAGAGTTGAATCTCCGACAAAGAAGGTGGTTAGAATTGTTGAAGGATTATGATATGAGTGTCCTATATCACCCGGCAAGGCCAATGTGGTGGCGGATGCTCTAAGCCGTTTGACTATGGGTAGTGTGTCTCATTTTGATGAAGACAAGAAAGAATTAGTGAAAGATGTTCATAGTTTGACTAGATTGAGTGTTCGTTTAGAGAGTTCTCTAAATGGAGGTGCCACGGTTCATCATAGCTCTGAATCATCATTGGTGGTTGAGGTGAAGTCCAAACAACACCTTGATCTACTATTGATGGAGTTGAAGGAATCTGTTCTTGGCAAGATGAATGAGTCTTTCTCCTTAGGAGGAGATGGTGTGTTGAGGTACCAAGGGAGGTTATGTGTTCCTGATGTTGATGGATTGAGGTATCGGATCCTTGAAGAAGCCCATGGATCCCACTATTCCATACATCCGGGTTCTACTAAGATGTATCATGACCTTCGAGAAACATATTGGTGGGAAGGTTTGAAGAAGGACATAGCAGAATTTGTTGCTAAGTGTCCAAATTGCCAACAAGTGAAGGCGACACATCAAAAGCCGGGTGGCTTACTACAAGAGATCCAAATTACTACTTGGAAGTGGGAAGACATTAATATGGACTTTGTGGTAGGGTTGCCTCGGACTCAAAAGTCATATGATTCTATATGGGTGATTGTTGATAGATTGACTAAGTCCGCTCATTTTATTCCCGTCAAATCTGCGTATTCGGCGGAGGATTATGCAAGATCTTCATAGATGAGATTGTGCGTCGCCATGGTATTCCGTTATCCATCATTTCGGATCATGGTGCACAATTCACATCTAGGTTTTGGAAGTCTTTTCAAAAAGGTTTGGGTACTAAAGTGAAATTGAGTACCACCTTTCATTCTCAAACGGATGGTCAAGCGGAACGCACAATTCAAACTCTTGAGGATATGCTTAGAGCTTGCATTATTGATTTTAAAGGAAGTTGGGATAAGCACTTGCCTTTGGTGGAGTTTGCGTGTAATAATAGTTTTCACTCATCCATCTCCATGGCTCCTTATGAAGCCTTGTATGGTAGGAGGTGTAGGTCTCCTATAGGATGGTTTGAAGTTGGTGAATCATCGATCTTTGGTACCAACTTGATTTATAGGACATTGGAGAATGTGCATATCATAAGAAATAGGTTTCAAACAGCCTATAGTCGACAAAAGTCCTATGCTGACAATAGAAGGAGGGATTTGGAGTTTGAAGAGGGTGACAAGGTGTATTTGAAGATTTCACCTATGAAAGGAGTGGTAAGATTTGGCAAGAAAGAGAAGTTGAGTCCTCATTACGTAGGTCCCTATGAGATTTTGGAAAGGATTGGTAAAGTTGCCTATCGTTTAAAGATACCTAATGATTTAGCTTCGGTTTATCCAGTTTTCCATGTCTCTATGTTAAAGAAGTGTGTCGGGATCCCGAGTCAATTCTTCCTGTTGAAGGCCTTGGAGTCAAGGATAACCTCTCTTATGAGGAAGTTCCAGTTCAAATCCTTGATAGGCAAGTAAAAGGTTGAGGAACAAGGAGGTGGTTTCCGTAAAAGTGTTATGGAAGAACCACCTAGTTGAGGGTGCAACATGGGAGGCCGAGGCCGACATCAAAATCCGTTATCCTCATCTTTTTAATGATTAAGGTTAGTCATTCTCTCTAATGATATGAATATGATAGACATTATGTATCCTTGATGTTTTGGTGAAGTTTCTTCAAAAATCCTAGTTTTTGAGATTTCACAATGAAGTCACTGTAAGGTGAGCTTAAATAAATTTGAAATTTGTCTTGCTTCTTGCATATTTTAGTCAAGTCGTGTATGTGATATAGTGAATCCTTGTGGATGTTATATTAAGCATATTGATAGGATGAACTTTGTGCTAAGTGACTTGTATATCAACTGATTGAGCTTATATGTGTTGTGAGTAGAAAGTATCTCATGAGAAAACTTTGAGCTTATGTATGATAAATTGATGTTTTGAAGTGCTTTATTGAAATGATATGATTCATGTTAATTGAATATTGTGAATTGGTTGAGCTGCTAGTCTTGAGTCTATTCCCTCATTTAAAGAGTGTTTAGTGTCATTCGGGGACGAATGTTCCTAAGGGGGTGATAATGTAACCTTTCCAAAATCCCAAAGTCATGTGATAAGACTTAAATAGGCTCCTTAAGGTCTAAACCATTGTTTCTATCCAAATTAGGCATAGATGGAGTCATTGAAGTGCTTTGGAACCAAAACATCCATAACGTCCGGTAAGTTGGTTCATAAGAGGGCTAGAGTGTCCTTTTAGTTTAATCAAGTTAAAGAGTCGGAATTTAGTAAAAGTTTGTAACAATAGGTGTAACACATAGTGTGGGATGGTTTCATGTTGGAAAAGTCAGGGTACGACTCCCCGAGGATCAACTAAGAACCCTCAAGGAGGACCCTTGAGACAGTAGGCCACGACGGACCCAATGACGGGGCGTCACAGGCGCGACGGGGCGTCGAGGCCACCGTCGTGCCAGCCTTAGCTGCTGGGAAGAAAGCCTCCGCCTGCACAGTCTCTGACCAGCGCGACGGACGTGCAGGACGGAGGAGGGCCTGTCCGTCACGCCCACGACGGCGCGTCGTCGGGGAGCCGTCGTGGAGGGCCTGTAGTGTTTTCAGGGATTTAAGTTTTAGTTAATTATTTTATTAAGTGTCTTAGGGGTAATTAGGGTATTAAGGGAAGACTAATTAAGTGACTTAAGACCCCACTATAAGTACCCTAACCTTCATTAACCTAATCACAATTCTCCAAACAAAACTCTCTTCCTTCTCTCTACTTTCTCTCTCTATTGGAAGACTCCATTGAAGAATAGCTTGGGAAGATCATTGGGGGCTGGTTTTAGCACGAATTCACCATTTAAACGTCATCAAACCTTAAGGTATGGGATCTAATTCACCTTTGAGTCTTCTTTCCTCAAAGGGCCCCTTCAAAGATTTTCTAAAAGTTGAGTTTCATATGGGTTTCATCCAATTTCGAATTTGAGTATATGAATTGAGTTGTTTAGGTATTATTTGAGTTATAATGAATATATTATCATGTATTGCAACTTGATTATGATGAATTGATGTAGTTTGATCTAGATTGTGGGTGATGACCCCTAACCCTTAACCCTAGGTATGAGATTGATATGAATTTTGGGTTGGATTGAAGTAATTGATCTAGTTCTTGTTTAAATCATCATTAATGATTGTTATTGCATCGATCATGAATCTATTGTGGTTAATTGAAGTTCTTCTGGCCTATTTCTTGAGTATCGAATCTAGGGTAAGAAGATAGACTTTGATATCATGTTACCGAGCTTTGATGTAGTATTGCATTATGGTATAGTGCTTCTCTTAACTTAGTTCTTATGTTGACTATTGAATTACATTGATGTGATGACCCAAATTGGGTTAGTCTATGGGTGATGGTAAGGCCCTTTTATTGGTGAACTATGGAGGAGTATTGGTAATTCTTCATTATCCTAATCCTTGCTTCAAATGGTGATTAATTATCATCAAGTGATAATGTGTGTTGAAGTATACCTTGCTTAAGGTGATAGGTTAGTATGATGATTGAATTGAAATGTTTAGGTTGGTTGTGAGGCTGCCTAAGAATACATGATATAGGGAAGTTGTTATGTAAAGATGTGCCCTATTGTGATGAGATGTGTAAGGGCTAACTTCACCTATATGAATTGTTAATGAAAGGATTATTTCTCATACAGTTCTTATTGAGCTATGATGATGAATATACAAGGGTTTGACGCTACTAATCTAACTAGGTTGAGATGTTTAATAAAGTTAAAGACTTTGATATTAAGGGGAACTTAGCCTAGCACCGAGTGAACTTGACATTGAGAGGTGTTGACTTTCCGTGGAGGAATATTCACCATTTGTACCTTATAGAGTGTTGACTTCCCTTAGGGGAATACTCACCTATGGACTCACGTGAAGTGTTGACTTTCCTTGAGGAATATTCACTCACGATTTCTCATGAGGTGAGGCCCCACTACCAAATGGTATATAGAGGGAATACCTATCTCTTAGTTCTTGAACTATGTTGCCACCATAGGATACTAGCTAGTGATCCACCTAGATAGCTACGTTTACGTTAGGTTCTACCTTGGCCGGTAGACCACCTTCCATCGGTGTAAGGTTTCATGACACCGGATTCCACATTAGCTCATGTGGTCTATGTCGGTTAAGGCAAGAGTTCCCTAAACTAAAATGAATGAATAAGATATAGACTAATCGAAGTAACTTGAAAGGGTTTGCTATAACTTAGGTAGGGGTATGGGACTCTACCTAAGCCTTGCACTAGTTTGCCTTGATAGGAGCTTTGAGAGGTCAATATTATGTATGTAAAGTAGTGATATAATGTAAATAACTTTATACATTGAGTAACATGCTTATGAGTATAAGGTTGTTGCTTTGGTTGAAGAAGAATGTTTTCATGAAATGGGAGAGTATGTTAGGTAAGGCTAATTATTAATTATGGTCTTGGTGGGTTACTTGAAATTGAGTAAGAGACATGAGAATTTACCTGATCATTGCACTTGTGATTCTATGAAGGTTATAGTTAGTATGCTTTGCTTTACTATGTTTCACTTGTATAGATGTTTTATAATGAATTGTCTTAAATGTCCCTTTCTAAATATACTTGATTGGTAATTGTATATATGTGGTTGCATACTTAGTACATGTGGAGTACTAACCCCATTTCTTTCCCTTTTCCCAAATATTTTAGGTTCGGGTCGTTGAACTTGCTCCGAATTGCTGGAAAGAAGACTTGGATATCTTACCATCCAAGTGGTAGGTCTTCACTCTCCCGAGGGCGTTGCCGACATCTTACTCTTATGTTTCTTAGTTACTCTTATTCTGTATTGACTCTATTATTCGTTTGAGACGATGTTGTATATAGCCTATATGTGGCTTCTTGTATTGATGTAGGGCTATGCCCAAGATTTATTGTTTTGATAGATGGTTTATGAGATGAGACGGCTTTTATGACTATTATTCTTTACTATATAAATTGGTGAAATAGAAGTAGAAGACTATGTAATCTTCGTATACGAACAAGTCTATGTATACTTGATATAAATACGATTATGTGTATGTAGAGGTCTATATAAACCTCAGAGTAGTTATAGATAAAAAGCTTTAAATTCCTTCACATTTTTTAATCGATGATTGCTATGACGAGTCTAAGAGGCTTGTCTTAGTCCTCAAAGAGGACGACGACACCGGTTACGTCTAGGGGGTAAACCCGGATGTGACATCTATAATCATGTCAAACTTTGGAAATCGATCCATGCCTAAAAAACAGAAACTAGTTAAGTTTTCCCACCCCACATTGGTATCCACACATACATCCTTCAAATGTCAAGCAAAATGATGTGTCGTGAGGTCGGAGACCTTGGACACGGTTTTGGAGCTTTCAACTAATGGACTTAATACGCCATGGGTATTAAGCCGTCTTAGGCTAATGCTTAAATATCGATTTTGGTTTTGCTTTATCTTAGGCTTACTAGAATTTATTTCAAAGTGACGGTTACCCGAGTCGGACAGACAACGGGGTGAAGCTGTCAAACGACGTCGGATGACCGAATTCCAACTATTTGTTTGATACTTCCAAATGAACTTTTTATGTATTCTGAAAGAAGCCATGGAAAGCCACGTAACTTCTATTTTTCTAATGCAAACTATTTGCCGTTTGGCGGAAATATGCCATGAAAATGTAACATTTCAATAATAAGGCAAAGTAAGCAATTATATCACGTAGCCAATTAGAGTTAGTTTTAAGGTTAGAATTCTCCACATCCCCAGCAGAGTCGTCATTTCTGTTTTATACGAAAAAATATTTTTTGAAAGGTTTTTGACTTTTTAGAGTCGCCACTTAATTTTTTAAGGAAAAATCAAGAAAAACTATGTTTTCAAAAGACTTAAACAGAAAAATCATTTTGAAAACTTTAAAGGGGTTCAGGGATTCATATTTATATTTTAGGAAGGTGTTTAAGACACCTAAAATATCCGTTAAATACGGCTTTCCGGCAACTAACTTATTTAGATAAAGAAATATCTTAACTTATAAAAATTACTCGGAGTTCGTTTGAAAAGAGATATTAATTACTTAAGTGAGTTTTTTTATTTGCAAAGTTTATTCCTACTTTTAGAATTCATTTATGTTCGGATTCAAATTAAGTCGATAAAACCTTACGGCATTTGCGGGGATTTGGATTCCTTAACTTTAAAACTAACGGCAAATAAAAGCAGATAAATAAATAAAACAAATAACAGAGGGGGAGAGAGATAGAGAGAGAGTTTGATCCAAATCCGGGTTATCTGTCCGCCTAGACCGGTATTTGGACCCACCTGTTTTAGGGGTCTTAGGCCCATTCGATTTGTACCTGTCCTAAACTAACAAGATAATATAGATTTTTGTTTCTTTGAGCCTAAGACCCAAAATTTTCACCAGCCCTAAATATAGCAGAATAAAAATGAAGGAAATTTACAAGGCTTAGGCCTGAAAACAACACAATACAAAATAATAAAATGATTTGGGTCTTCTAATCCAACTTTCGACTTTCTTCAATTCTTTGAACTTCGGGACCTGTCCATCGAATTTTATGGGTGGGAGACTCGACAATGAAGGTTTTGAGCCTTTACGTCTCTCTGGTAATGCGAAAGGGAGTTCATGATGAACTCGAACAAGTTCACATGCAGACAAAGAAAAAGGAAAGAATTAATATTACCCGATTTTCTGTAACTACGAAAATGGATAAATAAACTAAACAACACATATAAATTCATGAGGATGATTCGAATATAGGCATTTTTTGAGCACTAGTAGCTTGATGAAGCAATTTAAGAAATAACAATGCTCATTGGGAACCCAAACTCATATAGTAACTGGCAACAAGGTATAGGATCCAAAATGAATCAAAATAAAATAAAATGAAGGGTATTTAAGTTATAAAATAAACCAAGGTGGCCAAATTACCGTATTAATTGTAAAATTTGCCGATTCATGGAGAACCAACCAAAACAACGCGGATAAACAACTATTATCTCAGATTAATACATATCAAAACACCACTTCCCTACCATCATTTACTGCGTGAGTTTTTAAAATTAAATCATGCCGATGCCAAAAGTAAACAAAACGAGTGTGATAAAATCAGAAATAGATTTGAAAGGAGTGACATCGATCTAAGCACAAGTTTTAGCGATAAATTAATCAACAAGGTCATTCAATATGAATATATATCTAACGAAGGAATTTCCTGACACATGATCGATCAGAAAACTTACTGGAGTAAACTACTTTACTTAACCAAAACTAATATTTATAAACAAAATCCCACAGCATCAACAACGACCCCAACTAAATTACGGTATTCTCTCTTGTGTTCTCAACTCACCCATGAATCGAAAACACTAAACAACAAAAAATGCAAGGACTTAAGAACACAAACGAAAACTTGAAGACATACTAGCACAAGTGAAAGCATTCAAGACAGTAGACAAAAGCAGGAAATCGGGCAGAGGAAAAAAAACGTTGAGAGCTAAAACAAAGGGTAAAATCTGGGATGGGAAAACACCACGAAACTTCAACGAACACAAACAAAGAAACCGATGGCAACCATGCATTTTCAAACGTATTTCATTGCTAACCCAGGCTAACAGTAAACCGAAACAAACCTAAATACAAACATATAAGCAACCTACACAACTAAGAACTCAGTGAACTACACAATCAGAATAAAATAAATTTGGGAGGGGGGGGGGGTAAACGAATATTACCTTTCAAGGTGCAGCAAACAGGGGAAAGACGAGTAGGAGACGATCTTCCACCACGGAAACACGGGCGCGAATCCAAAAGCAAGCAACACACAGGGGAATGGACGGAAACTTGCACTCGAACAAACTTAAAGAATCCGATTCTGATTGAAGTAGCAAGTGTGATACTTCCACCGAAACCCAAACTTTATTTATGCCTCGCACACCCAACTATATTTAGGCTAATCTTTCTTTTTCTTAAGTTTTTTCTCTTAATCTTTTCTCTAGGAAATTTCCGACTAAAAATAAAATCCCTCTTTTATGAACAGGAAGCGATGTATATATAGAAGAAGATTAGGGTTTCGAAAAAAAGGGGGGAAAGGGTAGTCTTGGGAAATCAAAATGATTCCTGAAATTCAAAAACTTTTGAAAATTTTCCTCCAGGGACGAAGAAAGCTGCTTCGTTGTACGAACCTTGCTCAGCTTTTCAATGGCAAAAGGGTGAGAACAGTACAATTTTGTCTCAAGGATGAGAGGGGTCCTGAGATAGTGCCACATCGCACTTTTCTCTCATACGAGTACGTTTCCCTCCTCTGCAATTTGATACAAATGGGCAGTGGAATCGGCGGAGATATGGAGACGTGTCACGCGCGCGAAGGCTTCTGAGACAACACCGTTGCTATCGCATGGTTTTTAGCTTTGCGTGTGAGAGGAGAGGAAGAACGCGTGCGGGGTCAGGATGGGTGGTACGCATTTGGGGATCACTTCTTTTGCTGTTAGGCGCTTCTTAGTTTCCTCTTTGGGGAAGAAAGCAAGTTGGCTTGGGTCAGATCACTAGGAAGAGTTGGGTTGGGCTGCCAAATAAAGGAAAATAATGGTGGGCCTGGGGTTTAATTGGAAGAAGAGGGGAAGTATGGGCCACTGGTCTCTGATAAAGGCAATTGGGCTTGCAAAAAAATTAACTTTTAATTAGTGGGTTGTTCGAAAATGAATAGGAGCCCAAAGATAGTCTTTAGAATTAGCAAATCCGCCAAATTGAACTTAATCGGTGAATTCGGCCGAAATAAATAAATCAGATAAATCAATATAAACTAGTTAATAAGCTTCTCAATTTTAACGGAATAAAATAATCGCCTTAATTATAAAACAACTAATCCGAAATGGTAAACTACTATATAACTACAATAAATAGTACAACATTTTAAAGAATGAAGTGAAATCTTTTTTTGAGAACGAATTTCGCATAATCCAGATAAGCTAATTATACACACAATAACAGGAGTGTGTATATATATATATATATATATATATATATATATATATATATATATATTACTAAACAAATATAAAATGGTAAAATGGCTTTAAAGTAATTTGCAAGATATTTTGAACTTTATAAAAACTAATAATATCAAATCGTTTTAGAATTAAGAAGCTCGTCAATTAGTTTATATCGGGGAGGGTCAAAATTGGGTGTCTACATGGTTCGGCAAAGTGAGGGGTGAATAGGTAAATTCGCCCCACGTTCTAATTAAGTCATGGACAGTTATATTTAGTGTTTTTAGGGTTTTTAAGTATCGTCAAACAATTAAACCCTCACTTAGACTGTATTCTTCAAATCAAACCCTTCCCTCCCAAAGATATTCTCTCAAGAACACCATTGAAGCTCAAGAACAAATTGGAGCTAAGGTTGAGGATTTCCATTGATTTCTTCTCAAATTTAGTGGGGAATTTGTTTCTAAGGTATGGTGACTATTTATCTTAGGCTATTTATCTCTTTACAACCAATATTCAAATAGTTTTCCAGTTTTCCAAAGGATATGAAAACCCCCAATTCTTCCTCAATTCGTGAATTCTTGAATAAAATGGTTTTAAACGAATTTTTATGATTATAATATGGTTTAATTGTTGATTAAAGCGATAAAAAATCCATGAACCTGATGCCTCTAATTCTTTAATTTTGGCTTGTAAAGTGGGTTTGATAATTATAATTGTCTATTGATTGAATTACACTTAGATTGCGTTATAGTATTGATTCCTATTGGTATTCTATATATATATATCTATGATGAGTTGTTGATATAAGGGTGAGTTGGTGATCTTGGCTTGGTGGGCATGATTATGGTTTAGTTCTCTTGTTGTGTGTTGGCATTGTTGGAAGTCGAATAAAAGTTAAATTGTGGCATGGGAGGATGGTGAGTTGGCTTAGTTGCTAGTTATAGTAGAATTGGTTTTGTATGGTATGTTAAACTTTTGGTGTAGGTGTTTACTTCTTGTTCTTATTATAATTATGGCCTTGAAGGCATTATGAGATAAATTGAAGGGTTGTCATGTTATAGTGTGGAAAGGTGGCATAATGTGAAGTTGTCATGAGATGGGAATGTGATCTTGTATTTGGTTGTGTGGTATTGTGATTGAAATCATGTTTTCCCATAATGTGTACATGTGATGATGATAGACCATGTATAGCCTTTATATGTTTACATGATGTCTTGATTAGGTAGACCTAGTTGTCCCTGCTTGATACATGAAAGATATGATGAATGTGCCCTCTTGATTTGGTAGGCTTAGACACCCTTTTCTTCAATATATGAATGAAAGAATGAATTGAATCGGTTAGACCTTGCACGGTTCCCTTTCTATAAACGAGCTATCCTAATGAACCTTGATAGGTAAATCCTTGTGATGCCCTTCATGAAGTCGGTGTAAGACCACGAAAATAAAATAGGATGCACTAGAGTTTTACATATGTTTTAGGAGTTCATAAGTTGTCGATTTAATGTTAAAATGAGTTTATAGGTTAGTTTGGGTTGTATTTGAGATGAAACGACAAGGAAAGACCAAGACTTTCAGAAAATAGTCATGTGTGTGCTTGTGTGTTCTAGTGTGGTTGATTGAAGTTAGTGTGTTGTTTGAGGTCTAAGTCATCTGGAGATGACTCATATTAGTGGAACATCGAGCTTAGGGCTTTATCATCCGGGTACAATCCTTAAGGACCCATAAGGGACCCTTGAAGAGGACCCTATCTCTTGGCCAAGAAGCTGCCTAGGCAGCATGACTCACGACCCCAAACCACGGCCCGTCAAGCAACAAATGGCTCATGAGTCTTGGGTGTGAATCAGGCCTGCAAAGGCCTTCAGATTTTGATCCTCTGACAAAAACTACGAACCCCAATGATGGGGCGTGGACCAGACCACGGTCCGCTAGTGGGCGTGGTAGGCACAAACAATTATGCACTTGTCCTGACCAAGCCAATGGTGGTTTGGTAAATTCCACCCTTGGCTACATAAATGGGGGGACGGTTATTTTATGTAATTCAGGGTATTTTCTGTTAGATTAAACACTAAAACCTTCAATTAGACTTCATTCTACAAAAACATAAAATGCTTCCCTCCCAAATGTTCTCTCCGAACTCCATGGAAGCGTAAGGTCAAATTGAAGTTTGGATTGAAGGTTTCCAATGATTTATTATTCAATTTAGTGGGATTTTTAATACTAAGGTATTGTGACTCTTTATCTAGAGTTAGATTTCTCTCTAGACCCAATTCTCAAATGCTGCTTTTCAAGTTTTCCAAAGATTATGAAAGAAAAACCTAATTCTTCCTCAAACTCATGGGTTCTTGCATTAAATTGTTTCCAACGAATTGATATGACTATATTATGGTTTAATTGGTGATTTCAAGTGAAAAACTCCATGAATCCATGATCTTCACTAAATTCCTAAATTTGACTTTAAACTGGATTTTATGGTAATGATTGGATATAGATAAAATTGACTTTAGATTGAATTGTATTGTTGACTCTTGTTGTTACCTACTTCTATTGATGATGAATTGTTAGTATAAGTATGAGTTTGGAATTATGGCCTTGTGGCAAGTTATGGGTAAGTCCTCTTGTGATGATAGGATTTTTGGGAATTGAATGATGTTGATTTGGCTTTGGAGGATGGTAAGTTGTTCTATTTTTCATTGTTAATGTAGGATTGATATAGAATTTCTCTTGTGTGGTATGGTCCACTTATGGTGACAGTGTTTACTTATTGTGCATAGGTATATGTGTGTATTGTGAACATGGACTTGAAGGAATTATATGATGACTTTGAAGTATTATCATGTTAAGGTATAATATAAATATGTTCATGTGATTTCAAGGAAACCTTGTATAAAGTGTTATGGTAATGTGATTTGAAGGGTGATTCTCTGTAAGTGACATATGTGAAGGCTATAGACTATGAAGAGTCTTTATATATTGATATGGTGTCTTGTTTAGGTAGACCTACTTGTCCCTACTTGATACATGAAAGATATGCAGAATGTGACCTCTTGATTTGGCAGGCTTAAGTACCCTTGTCTTGCAATGAATGAATGAGAATGACTTGAATCGGATAGACCTATATGGTACCTGTTTCAAGAATAAGCTATCCTAATGAACCTTGATCGGTATCCCCTTGTGGATCCCTTATTGGAAATATAATTATGAGTTGGTAGGCTTAGTGTTGGTACCCTCTCTAATTATCGTATGTGATTGTAACTACTCTATGTGAACTAAGGCAAATAACTGAGTGGATATGCTTAAGATGGTAGATCTACTTGAGTATGAGACTAGAGTACTAACATGTCTTTCGATATCCCCTAAACCATGTGCCTACATCGGATGTGACTTATTTCTACCCTTGGCAAGTAGAATACCTTACACGGTGTGAGGTCTGATGATACCAGATTCCATTCCAAGCTAGTATGGTCTATGTCGGTTAATGCATATTCCCATCATGTGGGATGAATACTTTAACTATTGGATAGGTTCTACAATGTGTAGGTAGTAGTATGGGATGCTATATATACATGGCACGAGTAGGCCTTGAAGGTGTTAGAGTGAGTTCCCTAGGTCTTTAAGACCATTAATTATGTGAAGTCCTCTATTTGTTTAGTTGTCTCTTAAATGGTTTAAATGATTAATGTTCACGTGGTGATAACATGTTGAAAAAAGGAAAGGTCTCTATCTTTGGTAGTTTTGAGGAATACTTAGGTGTGCATTGAAGAGGCTGTATGGGCGGCCACTACAAGTCTCACTTAGGTGGGCCTTAGGATAACATAAGGTAGAGTGCCTAAATGATGAAATGCTTGTTTGATGAATGTTGAATTATATGATGTATATTGATGTTAGTTGAATGTGATTTATATGTGGATGTTGACTTGGATTATGTTCTTTACACTTGGTTTATGAAGGCTTACCAAAATAGCATGAAAAACATGTTTTTATACAAAATGTCCCTTTATATGATTTATTGCATGATCATCATACTTAGTTATTAATTATACTAATTTCATATTTTCCTCTATTTTTTACAAAGTGTAGGTGTTGGCAACTGATGTGATGTCTACAGTTGAAGCTTGGGACTTTTAGAAATTCTCTCAAGATTTGGGTATGTCTTCATATGCCGAGGACAAGACTTCTTATTCTAGTTTCTTGTTCATTTAGACATTTTTAAAAGAAATGTACTTTTGTTTCAATGTAAGGTCCGTGTCCCTTGTTTGATATTCTTAAATTTTGGGTCTATGTTGGCCATTATGTGACTAGTATTCCGTTGCTTATAAAGACATCTTTTGAAAAGTGTTGGCTCCTAAGCCTTATGATTTCTTCAAAAAGGTTTTAAATTCCTCACTTTTTATGACAATGCGATGAATGAATTCCAAGGTCTGGTATGAGACCTCTGAGTTGTCAAATATGCCATATGACGACTAGGAGGATCTCTCGGGTTGTTACACACTTGGTATCAGAGCATAATATTTTGAAATGGTCCTTAGGGTTCAAAGTCTCATGATGCCACGTCTAGTAGAGTCTTGTTCATCGGTGTGAGTCTGGACACATTTATGAGCGACATGCTATAGGACATTAAAAGTTACACTTCCTTGATATTGTTGAGGTTGTGTGATAGAGTTGTGTTCTATAAGTGTCTTTTCCTAATCCCTTCTCTTGTATTTATAAAATATGAATACAAGAAGGACGCCCGCAAGATGAGTGGAAGAAGGAATAGTGAATTAGGGAGTTCCTCCATAAGGTGAGCAAGTTACCCAAGGTGAACAAGTCCCTTTTGTTAATCAAGAGAATGAGGTTCTCCTGGACATGTATAATGAGGAGGTTAGAGCGGCTGCTCTTACCCTAGCCTGAGACATGACGACTCAAGCAAATAGGGATGTGGGTTCTAGAGCGATTGCTATTGTGAGTACTATGGCCTCAAGGTTGAGGGACTTTGTGAGGATCAATCATCCTATTTTTCTTGGAACTAAGGTGGTAAAGGATTCCCAAGAGTTCTTAGATGGTGCTTAAAAGGAGGTGAATGCAATAAGGGGTGTCTTCTAAAGAGAAGGAGGAGTTGTCTTCATATCAATTGAGGGAGTTCGCACAAGTATGGCACACACAATGGAAGGAAAATAGGCTGGTTGAATTGGGTCCTATAGAGTGGGAGGAGTTTAAGGAAGAATTATTAGGAAGGTACTATCCTCTATAAAAGAGGAAGGGTAAGATTGAGGAATTCATAAATCTTAAGGTAGGTAACATGAGTGTGGAGGATTATTCCTTGAAGATTACCTTGTTGTCTAAATATGACCCAACCTTAGTGTCTAACCCTAGAGAAGAGATGATTATGTTTGTGACCGGTGTTACCGATCTAGTCAAGGAAGAGTGTCGTACGACAATGCTCCATCATGATATGGATATTTCTAGGCTTATGGTGTATACTCAATTCATTGAAGAGTCTAAGATTGATAGGATAACTAGAGAGTTGAAGAGGGGGAGATCTGATGAGCAAGTTCAACCTAGGTTCAAGAAGAAAACTCCAAATAAAGATTCTAGAAGTGCTCCTAAGGGAAACCACGAGAGGGGTGGTGGTTCCCAACTTACTTAACCTACTTGAACCACTTGTGGTAAGAGGCACTATGTGATGTGTGTAGCCGGTACCGATGGGTATTTTGGGTGTGGAAAGAATGATCTCAAGGTGAGAGATTGTATTACTTTTGCGGCTGGAAGAAAGGAGACTGAACAAGCTCCTTTTAGTGGTCCGATTGTTTGTGAATAAAAGAAAACTCGTTTCAATGCTCTCCAAGCTAGCAAGGAAACAAATCCGGATGAAGGTGCCGGTAAGTTATAGTTCCCCTTTGTTTTGTGATGGGTTTATTCTAATTGGAAGAGCATGATTAGTAGTGGGGATGATGGGATTTGTCTCTTTTATCCTATTATATTCAAGCTTGAGATTTAGAATTTCCTAGTAGCTGTTGCATATTTTAGGAGTCTTTGTGAAAATGAGTTTCCTTGATCTCCTTATATTGTGCACATTTCCATGAGTTTATGTTTATATGGTAGAATGAGCTTTATTGACTTTGTCCTTGATGTGGGTATACCTCCATAACAAGTTGTCTAAATATGGGATGAGTTGAGTGATGAGCATACTTAAATGTGATCTTGAAAATGTTGCTTAATTGTGTTTTATGAGAAATTGGCATGATGTACTTAGAAATATTAAAGTAGAATGATATAATATTGTACACCCCGTAAATTCTATGAACTAGAGTAGAGCCTCATATGTTGAATAATGATGTATTAGAACTACAACAAAGGTAATAAACTTAATTCGAAAGTGTTAGAGTCATAACGTCAAAGAAAGAATTGACGTCGGAAAACTAGAGAAATTGAACTAGTAGACGTCCTTAAGTGTTGTGAAGGTTTGGGAGTGTCCTATGAAGTATAAAATTTTTAAAAAGACTTTAAATAGGTAAAATCATGTATATAGGGTCAAAACGTCCAATAACGACTCCCCAAGAACAACTTGAAGGGTCCTTGAGGAGGACCCAAACATTGGCAGCCATTTCTTGATGCAAAAATTTTTCCTCATGATGCGGGGCCTTCATGAGGCTCAGTGCCTCAAAATGGATTTTGAAAAAAAGATCTGGAAGTGCCCCCACGACGCGCAGCCAAGTCCTTGTTTCGATCGCGTCATTTTTAAGTCAATTTGATTTCACGAAAAGACCCAATTAAGTGAGGCGTCTTTTGGGTAATTTAGTGGATGAATATATATATTTATTTAAGGTTAGTTTTAAGACATTTTACACACCCAAATCAAATACCCAAAGTTGAAATCAAAATCACTGTCATCTCTCTCAAATTCTCTCTCTTCAAACCTCCATTGAAGACCATTGGAGCTCTAAGAATAAGATCAAGTGTTCAAGTTCCAACCCAAATTCGTGGCTTTATCATCCCTAAGGTATGGTTTCTTTCAGTCTTGGGATTCTTTTTCCCAAGAGGTACCTCCAAAAGATGATTTCTAGATCACCCAAATCTACAGTTTTCTTCTTACACGGGTCTTCTTTGAAAAATGAAATTATGAATCAATTGTAAATAATTATGATGAATCAATATTTCTTAAGTATATATTGATGGTTAATTGATGATTTCCTATGATTTTCCCTTAGACCCATGACTTTCCACAAATTCCTCAAATCCTGTAATTTGTAAGGTGAAGTGTTGAAAGGGATAAACATGATAATTGTTTACTTTGATGTTCATTATGAAAGTACTTAATAAATTACCTTGTCCAGTGAATTGAATATACATTATTGGGTGATGAGGTGTGAAGTCCCATGAAGGGAAAGAAGGTATGATTGTTGATTCTCTCTTCAGTTCAATTATAAATGGTGAATTACTTAGATATTGATGATCCTATGTCTGTGTGGTTGTGATGTTGATGATAAGTTCTCCTCACGTTTAGTAAGTTCAGCCTCCCACATGGGTTTCCTCACATTTAGCAAGTCCGGACTCCCAAGTTATGTGTTGTCTCATGAGATGGGAACCCCCACGTTAGTAAGTCAGGGTTCCTAGGAATATAGCTTAGTGGATCCACATATATAGCTATGCACAAAAGGTTACACCTTAGTCAAGTGTTAAACCTCTCATTTCGGTGTGGGAGTAGAACACCAGATTCCATGTAGCTCACATTTTCTAATGTCCGTTATTGCACTTCTTACCCTAATGTAAAAGTAAATGAACAAGTTAAGTGTATGAACTCATATTAGGGATTTTCTTTAAGGTTCTACATAATGTGAGGGAGGGTATAAGACTTCTCTTACATATTGCACTTGTGGGATCCTAAGGGATATTTCTAGTAGTGTTCTTTTATGGTTATGATTATGATTATGTTGATAAGCTATGAATAGTATTTATTAATAAAACATGTCATGATGAAATATGAGAATATGTTGTATGTATGTGGGTTGCTTAATGTGATACTTAGATTTGGATAGGATTATGGGATTCTATACTTTGCATTGCACAAGTTTTGCTTAGGTTGTCTACATGTTGGGTTGATATTTTGTTGAATTGACTTACCATTCCTACTATATGTGCATGTTGAGTTAAATTGATAGAAAGCATGCTTTTGACTAAAATGTCCCTTTTCTCATGCATTGATGATATTTGTGCATAGAAATCATACTTAGTACCTGTGATGTACTAACCCATGTTTCTTCCTTTTTCCCAAACATTTTAGGTTCGGGCCGTTGAAGAGTCCATGGACATTTAAGGAAGACTTGGATCTTTTCCCAAGTTGTTGGTGAATCCTCAAAGTTTTGAGGATAGTGCCATATATCTAGCTTTAGTAGTATTGTCTATGTCTAAACACACTTATTCATTTCTTTTGTTGAGACTTTGTTGTAAGCCTACATGTGGCATATTGTACTAGTAAGGGCTATGCCAAAATGTTGTAATTCTTTTTAGATGGTTATATGTGAGACAAGTATTAGACTATGTTGATGTTGAATATGCTACATGAGAAGTTTATGTAAACTTCATAAGCGAGGAGTGTATGTAAACTCCATATATGATAAGCGAGAAGTCTAAGTATACTTCACTATTGAAAAGTTTTACATTTTCCGCATTTTCTTTACCTATGATATGCCATGATGTATGCTAAGGGCTTGTCTAAGTCCTCTTGGAGGATAAAGAAGCCGGTAACGCCTAGGGTGTACTTTGGGTCGTTACAAACTTGGTTGTAGGGTCTATGTAGGGTCTTATTCATAATTGTGAAGCGCACCACACTTATGAATGAGAGACTATGAGATGCTTAGGAACTTTCACTCTCTTGTTATTCCTTAGTCGTGCCTAAGAGTCTTCACTCTATTTAGTCCTTTGTTCTAATCCCTTTATTGTGCTTATAGGCAATTAATACAAGGAGAAACAATGCTCAAAGGGCTGAGGAGGAGAATTTGAATATGGCGGTTCCCCCTCAAGCTCCTCAAAACCCTCAAGTTCCTATTGAAGAAGGGGCTATGTCTAACGTTGAGATAAGAGAGGCTATTCATAGCTTGACCCAAGTGTTAGATGCTCAAGTTGCTAGGGATACTAGGTTGCAAGTGAACCGCAATGCTAACACTACCACTTCGAGGATTAGGGATTTCACAAGGATGAATCCACCTACTTTGTTTGGTTACAAGGTGGACGAGGACCCACAAGGGTATATTGATGAAGTGTTCAAAGTTCTTGATGCTATGGGTGTGTCTTCTCAAGAAAATGCGGAACTAGCTGCCTACCAACTCAAAGATTATGAGCAATGGAAAGATGAGAGTCCGGTTAGAGAAGGCCGAATTACTTGGGAAGGTTTCAAGATGAATTTCCTTGATCGGTTCTTTACCTTGGAATTAAGGGAGAGGAAAATGCAAGAATTAATCAACCTTCGCCAAGGGGATATGAGCATGAAGGAGTATAGCCTCAAGTTCACTCAACTATCAAAGCATGCTCCTACTATGGTTGCGGATTCTAGGGCTAAGATGAACAAATTTGTTATGGGGATATCCGAACTTGTGGTTAATGAATTTAGGTCGGTTATGTTGATTCCTAGCATGGACATCTCTCGTCTCATGGTTCATGCCGAACAAATTGAGGAGCAAAAACTTAAGCAAGTTGGTAGGGAGTTGAACAAGATGAGAACAGAAGATGGGAATACTTCCAAGACTAGATTTGGTGTTCAAGACAAACCAAGGTTCAAGAAGAGGTTTTCCAACCAAGGCCTTCCTAATACTCCAAGGGTTAACAAGAGTAAGATGTCTACTCCCAAGACCCAATAGGGGAAAGGTGGTGGTTCTTATGTTGAGAAGCCTCTTTGTGCAAAGTGTGGTAGAAAACATGATGGCAAGTTCCTAGTTGACACGGGTAATTGCTATGGTTGTGGCAAGAGTGGTCATATGAAGAGAGATTTCCCTATGATAAAAGCTCAAGTAAGGTAAAATGCTCAAGCACAAGCAACTGCCCCAAATCCGTATACCCCAAAAAAGAATCGCTTTTATGATCTCCAATCCCAAGGCGATCAAGAGAGTTCTCCGGATGTGGTTACCGGTATGTTACAATTATTTTCCTTTAACGTATATGCATTGTTGGATCCCGATGCTACGTTGTCTTTCGTGACCCCTTTTGTAGACATGAAATTTTATATACTACCCGATATCTTAGATGAACCTTTTTTGGTTTCTACCCCGGTAAGTGATTCTGTGGTGGCTAAAGAGACTATAAGGGTTGTCCTATTCCTTTGCCCAATAGAGTTACATTAGTTAAGTTGATAGAACTTGACATGTCAGATTTTGATGTCATATTGGGAATGAATTGCTTTCATGCTTGCTTTGCCTCTATTGATTGTAGGATAAGGGTAGTCAAATTTCAATTTCCTAATGAACCCATTATTGAGTGGAAGAGAGGAAATTCAAATCCTAGGGGTAAGATCATTTCGTGTCTAAAAGCTTGCAAGTTGATTGCAAAAGGTTGTAGCTATTATGTAGTGAGGGTCAAAAATCTAGAATTCGAGATCCCTCCCTTAGAGTCGGTACCCGTAGTGAAGGAATTTCTAAAAGTATATTCCGTTGACATGCCCGGAATTCCTCCCGAATGGGAAATTGACAAGTCTATTCCGTTGACATGCCCGGAATTCCTCCCGAATGGGAAATTGACTTCGGCATAGATTTATTGCCGGATACACAACCTATTTCAATCCCTCCTTATCGGATGGCCCCGACCGAGTTGAAAGAACTAAAGGCTCAACTCAAGGATTTGATAGTTAAGGGTTTTATTCAACCAAGCATATCTCCATGGAGTGCCCCGGTATTGTTTGTGAAGAAGAAGGATTGGTCTTTTAGAATGTGTATCGACTATCGTCAATTGAACAAGGTCACCATAAAAAATAAGTACCCACTCCATAGGATTGATGATTTGTTTGATCAACTCCACGGATCGAGTTTCTTTTCAAAGATTGAGTTGAGGTCGGGTTATCACCAACTTAGAGTGAGGGAGGTTGATATTCTGAAAATGGAAGTTCGAACAAGATATGGGCACTTTGAATTCCTAGTTATGTCTTTTGGTCCAACCAATGCCCTGACGACTTTCATGGACTTTATGAATCAAGTTTTTAGAAATTATCTTGATTTGTTTTTTAGTGTCTTCATTGACGATATCTTGATATACTCTAGAAGTGAGGATGATCATATAAGCCATTTGAGGATAGTTTTGCAAATTCTCTAGGATAACCACCTTTTTGCCAAGTTTAGTAAATGTGAATTTTGGTTGAGATAAGTTGCATTTATTGGTCACATTGTCTCTAGTGAAGGGGTAGAGGTCGATTCGAGGAAGATGAAAGTGGTCAAAAGTTCCTACATCTTTGAATCCTATCGACAATCAAAGTTTTCTAGGGTTGGCCGGTTACTATAGGAGTTTGTTGAGGGATTTTCGTCTATTGAATTTCCATTAACGCTTTGACCCAAAAGAAATCCAAGTTCGAATGGTCGGAAACATGTGAAGAGATATTCCAATTATTGAACTATAGACTCACATCCGCTCCGGTGTTGACTTTACCAGAGGGTACCGAAGGATTTGTGGTTTATTGTGATGCCTCTCGAGTGGGTCTAGGAGGTGTTCTTATGCAAAATGGCAAGGTGATAGCGTATGCCTCTAGTCAACTCAAGTCACATGAGAAGAACTACCCAACTTATGACCTTGAGCTTGCGGCCATAGTTTTTGCCTTGAAAAATTGGAGACACTACCTCTATGGGGCACATGTTGATGTGTTCACCGATCATAAGAGTCTTCAATATGTATTCACACAAAAAGACTTGAATCTACGTTAAAGAAGATGTTTAGAACTTTTAAAGTATTATGACATGAGTCTTCTTTACCATCCCGGGAAAGCTAATGTTATGGAGGATGCATTGAGTCGAGTGTCTATAGGTAGTGTGACTCATGTGGTTGATGATGAAAGAGCTAGTGAAAAAGGGGCATATGTTGGACCAGTTGGGAGTCTGACTAGAAGAATCTTCAACGGGTGGTTTCATGGTCCGTCATAACTCCGAGTCGTCTTTGGTGGTTGATGTGAAGTCTAAGAAATTTCTTGATCCTATTTGGATAGAGTTGAAAGAATAGATCCTTAGAAATATTAATGAATCTTTCTCCCAGGAGGAGGATGGGGTACTTAGGTACCAAAGAAGGTTATGCGTGCCGGATGTGGATGGTTATAGGAGAGAATCATGGAAGAGGCTCATGGATCCCGATATTCCATCCATCCAGGATCCACAAAGATGTATCATGAAAATGAAAAGAGATATAGCTCACTTTGTGGCTAGGTGCTCCAATTGCCAACAAGTCAAAGCCGAGCATCAAGGACCGGGATGTCTAACACAAGATATTGATATCCCCACTTGGAAGTGGGATGATATCATAATGGAATTTGTGGTAGGTTTTCCTCGAACGCGTAGACAACATGTATCCATATGGGTAATAGTGGATAGGTTGACTAAGTCAGACCATTTTTCCCGTAAAAGTTTCTTCCTGGGCGTAGGAGTATGCTAGATTGTATTTTTCGGAGATCGTAAAGTTGCATGGGGCCCCCTTGTCGATCATTTCAGATAGAGAAGCCAAATTTATTTTGCATTTTTGGAGATCTTTCCAAAGTGGACTTGGTACTCAAGTAAAACTTAGCACCGCTTTCCACCCCCAAATGGATGGACAAATGGAGTGCACCATTCAAATCCTAGAAAACATGTTGAGAGTTTGTGTGATTCATTTCAAAGGGAATTGGGATGATCACCTAACTTTGATAGAGTCAATCTACAATAATAGCTACAATTCGAGTATCCCTATGGCACCTTTTGTAGCACTTTATGGTAGGAGGTGCCGGTCCCCGGTTGGATGGTTTAAAGTGGGTGAGTTTGATCTTCTTGGTCCCAAAATAGTATATAAGGCGACGAAGAATGTTCTACTCATAAAAGAGAGGTTGAAAACGGTTTATAGTCGGAAAAAATCTTATGCCGACAATAGAAAGAGAGACCTTAAATTTGAAGTAGGAGATTGGGTCCATTTGAAAATTTCATCCATGAAAGGGGTGATGAGGTTTGGAAAGAAGGGGAAACTTAGTCCCCGTTATGTGGGCCTTATAAAATTTTGAAGAGAGTAGGGAAAGTGGCATATGAGTTAAAGTTGCCAATTTAATTGGCCTCGGTTCATCCGGTGTTCCACGTGTCTATGATCAAGAAATGTATAGGTGATCCGGTGTCGATTCTCCCTGTAGAAGGTTTAGGGGTAAATGAAAACCTTTCTTATGAAGAGGTTCCGATAGAGAATTTTGATCGTCAAGCTAACAAATTTAGGAATAAAGAGGTTCCTCCGTAAAAGTTCTATGGAGGAACCATCTAGTCGAGGGTGCAACATGGGAGGCCGAGGTTGACATAAAGTCCCGCTACCCTCATCTTTTTCCTCATACTCCTAGCCGAAGTTGAGGTTAGTAGTTTCCCTCAAATGAATTTTATGAATAATATTGAACTTTTCATGTCTATCTAGTATGTGCATATTCTTGTAGAAATTCATGCCTAAATTGAGCTCTCATGAAATATGTTTCTCATGGTTAACTTGCACTTAAATATGTAGTGTGCTATATTGCCTTCATTGGAATTGTGTTGAACATGTTTAGTGTTGTATTGATAAGAATTTAGCATGTCAACTCTTTGAAAATGTTCATATTGAGCTCATGTTAAAATGGAGAAGGTAGTTCCTCCTTATCTGATGTAAATGATGAGCTCTTATCTGTCATGAATTGTGGATTAAGTTCCTATGTTTTAATGCTACGTTTATGTGTTGAAAGGAGTTGAGAATTCCTCATATGAGTTGTGACTCATTATGATATTGCTTGTTGTTGGGCTGCTAGTTTTGAGTCTTCTCCTTTTTCCCAATAGAAGGTTTAAGGTGTCATTCGGGGACGAATGTTCCTAAGGGGGGGATATTGTAACACCCATAAATTCTATGACCTATATTAGAGCCTAATATTTTGAATAATGATGTATTAGACCTAAAACAAAGGTAATAAACTTAATTAGGAAGTGTTAGAGTCATAACGTCAAAGAAAGACCTTGACGTCTGGAAACTAGCGAAATTGATCTAGTAGACGTCCTTCACTTTTGTGAAGGTTTGGGAGTGTCCTATGAAGTCTAAAAATTGTAAAAAATACTTTAAATAGGTAATATCATGTATATAGGGTCAAAATGTCCAATAAAGACTCCCCAAGTACCACCTGAAGGGTCCTTGAGGAGGACCCAATGCAAGGAGGCTGCCAAAGCAGCCTACGACCAGCCAAGAAGTGAAGGTCACTGCGCGTTGCGCAGACATCATTTGGTAGGAAAATTGTTCCTCGCGACGCGGGGCATTCACGAGGCTCACTCCCTCAAAACATATTTCAGAAAACAAATTTGAAAGTGCCCCTGCGACACGCAGCCAAATCTCTGATTCGATCGCGTCATTTTAAAGTCAATTTGACTTCACGAAAAGACCCAATTATGTGAGGGGTATTTTCGGTAATTTTGGGGATGACTATGTATTCATTTAGGGTCAGTATTAAGTCATTTTACACACCCAAATCAAATCCCCAAAGTTTAAATCAAAACTCTCATCTTTCTCAAATTCTCTATCTCGTCAAACCTCCATTGAAGACCTTTGGAGCTTCAAGAAGAAGGTCAAGTCTTCAAGTTTCCAACCCAATTTCATGGCTTTATCATCCCTAAGGCATGATTTATTTCACTCTTGGGATTCTTTTCCCCAAGAGGTCCCTCCAAAAGATGATTTCAAATCCGCTAAAACTAGGGTTTTCTTCTTACATGTTCTTTGAAAAACGAAATTATAAATCAAATGTAATAAATTATGATGAATTAATGTTAAGTATATATTTATGGTTAATTTATGATTTCCTGTGAGGTTCCCTTAGACCATGACTTTCCCCAAATTCCCCGAATCTTGTATATAGTAAGGTGAATTGTTGAAGGGGATGAACATGATAATTATTTATTTTGATGTTCATTATGAAAGTACTTCATGAATTACCTTGTCTTGTGAATTTGGTATACGTTCTTGGGTGATTGAGGTGTAAAGTCGCATAAAGGGCAATAAAGTATGATTGTTGATTCTCTCTTGAGTTCAATTATGAAAGGTGAGTTACTTAGATATTGATGATCCTATGTCTAATGTGTGGTTGTGATGTTGATGATAAGTGCTTCTCATCCTTAACCCTTGACATCTAAATTATTCATAAAGTATTTATTCATGTTATGATATGATTATTATATGATTGATAATGGTATCATGATTATAATAAAGTGCTAAGTTGAAGGGTACTCACTTGTGTATTAGTTTCTTAAGTGAAAGGGATGTTCTCACTTATGATGACCTATGAGCTATTATGTTGAAATGTTTACATAAAGGCCTAGTAAAGGCTAGTGTGAACTTAGGAAATAACTAAAGATGGTTATAAGAAGGGAATGGATTTTTAGCACTGAAAGGGAATGTAAATTAGATCGGGGTCTCATCTTAAGTGAGTCCGGCCTCCCACATGGGTTTCCTCACGCTTAGTAAGTCCAGTCTCCTAATTTATGTGCTTTCTCATGAGATGGGAACCCCCACGTTAGTAAGTTAGGGTTCCTAGCAATAATTTCCTTGACCCTTAACTATGTGCCCACATAGGAATATAGCTTAGTGGATCCACCTAGATAGCTATGTATGAAAGGTTACACCTTAGGCAAGTGTTAACCCTCTCTCTTTGGTGTGGGAGTTTTACACCGGATCCCATGTAGCTCACATGGTCTAATGTCGGTTATTGCACTTCTTTCCCTAATGTAAAAGTAAATGAACAAGTTAAGTGTATGAACTCATATTAGGGATTTTCTTTAAGGTTCTACATAGTGTGAGGGAGGGTATGAGACTTCTCTTACATATTTGCACTTGTGGGATTCTAAGGGATAGTTCTAGTAGTGTTCTTTTATGATTAAGATTATAATTATGATTATGTTGATAAGCTATGAGTAGTATTTATGAATAAAGCATGTCATGATGAAATATGAGAATATGATGTGTGTATAAATTGGGTTGCTTAATGTGATACTTAGCTTTGGATAGGGTTATGGGATTTTATTCTTTGCATTGCCCAAGTATTGCTTAGGTTTTCTACATGTTGGATTTATATTATGTTGAATTGACTTAGTATGCTTATTATATGTGCATGTTGAGTTAAATTGATAGAAACATGATCCTTTTCTCATGCATTGATGATTTTTGTGCATTGAAGCCATACTTATTACGTGTCATGTACTAACCCATATTTCTCTTTTTTCCCAAACATTTTAGGTTCGGACCATTGAGGAGTTCGTGGCCATTTGCAAGGAAGACTTGGATCTTTTCCCAAGTTGTTGGTGAGTCCTCAAAGTTTCGAGGTTGGTGCCACATATCTAGATTTAGTAATATTGTCTATGTCTTAAGACACTTATTCATTCTTTATGTTAAGACTTTGTTGTAAGACTATATGTGGCATATTGTACTTGTAAGGGATATGCCCAAATGTTGCAATTCTCTTTAGATGGTTATCTGTAAGACAAGTATTAGACTATGTTGATGTTGAAAATGCTAAATGAGAAGTCTATGTAAACTTCGTAAGCGGGGAGTCTATGTAAACTCCATATAAGTTAAGCGAGAAGTCTAGGTATACTTCACTATTTAAAAGTTTTAAAATTTCTGCGTTTTATATACCTATGATATACCAGGATATATGCTAAGGGCTTGTCTAAGTCCTCTTCGAGGATGATGATGCCGATAACGCATAGGGGGTACTTTGGGTCGTTACAAATATGCAGAAGTAAGTTTCTCCAATGTGAAATGAGAAATGTGAAGTCTTGATGCATGATGAGTTTTGGATGTTGTTCCTACCTTCTGAATGTGTTTAAAGTCTCTAATATGTGGAGTTGATGTTTTTTTATAGCATGTTATATTGAATATATTTTTTTGTTGTATGATGGTTGGCTTCTAGTATTGAGTCTTTACTCCTTGAAAGTGTTTTGAGTGTTTTAGTGTCATTCGAGGACAGATGTTTTCCCACTATGGGAGTATTTTTAGACCCCAAAAATGAAATAAGATTCACTAGAGTTTCTAATGTGTTTTAGAAGTTGATAACTCATCAATTTAATGTTAAAATGAGTTTATAGGTCTGTTTGGGTTATATTTGAGGTCAAACGTCAAAGAACGATCAAGACGTTCAGAAACTAGTCATGTGTGTGCTAGTGTGTTCTAGTGTTGTATGATTGAAGTTAGTGTGTTGTTTGAGGTCTAAGTCATGTGGAGATGACTCATATTAGTGGAACACCGATCTTAGGGGTTTAACATCCGGGTAAAACTCCCCAAGGACCCACAAGGGGCCCTTGAGGAGGATCCCATCTCTTGGCCAAGAAGCTGCCCTAGGCAGCATGACTCACGACCTCAAACCACGGACCGTCAAGCCACCAAAGGCTCGTGGGTCTTGGGCATGAACCAGTCCTAAAAAGGCCTGCAGGTTTTGAGCATCTTACAAGAACCACAGACCCAATGACAAGGCATGAACCAGACCATGGTCTGTGGTTTCGTGGGCATGAAAGGCACCTGCAATTCTGCACTTGTCTTGGCCATACCAATGGTGGTTCTGTAAATTCAACCCTTCGCTAAATAAATGGAGGGACGGTTATTTTATGTGATTTAGGGTATTTTGAGTTATTTTAAACACTAAAAACTAGAATTAGACTTCATTCTACAAAAAATCAAAACCCTTCCCTCCTAAAAGTTCTCTCAAAACTCCATGGAAGCTTAAGGTCAAATTAGAGCTAGGATTGAAGGTTTCCATTTATTTCTTCTTCAATTTCGTGGGCTTCTCAATACTAAGGTATGGTGACTCTTTATCTAGAGTTAGATTTCTCTCTAGAGCCAATTATCAGATGGTTTTTAAGTTTTCAAAAGATTATGAAAAAAATAATCAATTCTTCCTCAAACTCATGGGTTCTTGCATTAAATGGTTCCCAACGAATTTATATGACTATATTATGGTTTAATTGGTATTTCAAGTGAAAAACTCCATGATTCCATGATATTCACTAAATTCCTAAATTTGACTTATAAAGTGGGTTTTATGGTAATGATTGGATATAGATGACACTGACTTTAGATTGAATTGTATTATTGACTCTTATTGCTATTTACTTCTATTGATGATGAGTTCTTAGTATAGGATGAGTTTGGAGTTATTGCATTTGGAGGTGTTTACTTATTGGCATAGATATTGTGACCATGACCTTGAATGCATTTTATGACGAGTTTGAAGTATTATCATGTTAAGGTATTATGTAAATATGTTCATGTGATTTCAAGGAAACCTTGTATAAAGTCTAATTGTAATGTGATTTGAAGGGTGATTCTCTCTAAGTGATATATGTGAAGATGATAGACTATGAAAAGTCTTTATTTGTTTATATGGTTTCTTGTTTAGGTAGAGGTCCCTACTTAGTACATGAATGAAATGATGAATGTGACCTCTCAACTTGGTAGGCTTAAGTATCCTTGTCTTGCAATGAATGAATGAGAATTACTTGAATCAGGTAGACCTAGAATGGTCCTCGTTTCATGAATGAGCTATCCTAATGAACCTTGATTGGTAGCCCCTTGTGGATCCCTTCTTGGAAATAGTGTTATGAGTTGGTAGGCTTAGTGATGGTACCCTCTCCAATACTCGTATGTGAATGTAACTACACTATGGGAATTAAGGCAAAGCACCGATTGGATATGTTTAAGATGGTAGCTCTACTTGAGTATGAGACTAGAGTACTAACAAGTCTTTTGATATCCCCTAAACCATGTGCCTACGTGGGGTGTGTCCCAGTCCTACCCTTGACAAGAACATCATCCACGGTGTGAGGTCTTATGACACCGGATTATATGCCTCGCTAGTATGGTCTATGTCGGTTAGTGCCTACTCCCATCATGTGGGATGAACACTTTAACTATTGGATAAGTTCTTAAAAGTGTAGGTAGTAGTATGGGATGCTATCTATACATGGCACGAGTAGGCATTGAAGGTTCTAGAGTGAGTTCCCTAGGTCTTTAAGACCATTATGTAAAGTCACCTATTTGTTTAGTTGTCTCTTAAATGGCTTAAAAGAATAATGTTCACTTGGTGATAATATATTGAAAACGGGAAAGGTCTCTATCTGGTAGTCCTTAGCATTACTTAGGTATGTATTGAAGAGGTCGTATGGGTGGCCACTTCATGTCTCACTTAGGTGGGCCTTAGGATAACCTTAGGTATAGGGCCTAAATGATGAAAGGCTTGTTTGATGAATGTGGAATTATGTGGTATATGTTGTTGTTAGTTGAATTTGCTTTATATGTGGATGTTGACTTGGATTATGCTCTTAACACTTGGCTTATGAAGGTTTACAAAAATAGCATGAAAAACATGTTTTATACAAAATGCCCCTTTTCGCATTATTTCTTGCATGACCATCATACTTAGTGCTTAATTGTACTAATTCCATATTTTGATCTATTTTCTACAAAGTGTAGGTGTTGGCAAGTGAGGTGATGTCTAGAGTTGAAGCTTGGGATTTAAAAATTCTCTGAAGAATTGGGTATGTCGTCTTATGCCGAGGACAAGACTTCTTATTCTATTTCTTGTTTATTTAGATTCAATGAAAGGACTGCGTCCCTGGTTAGATATTCTTATATTTTGGGTCTATGTTGGCCATTATCAGACTAGTATTTCGTTGCTTATAAAGACATCTTTTTGAAAGTGTTGGCTCCTAAGCCTTATGATTTCTTTATAAAGTTTTTAAATTTCACACTATTTTATGAAAAATGGGATGATTGAATGGTAATGTCTTGTATAAGACTTTCGAGAGGTCAAATAGATTGTGTGATGATTAGGGGGTGCTTTTGGGTCGTTACAGTCGGTAGGCTTAGTGATGGTACCATCTCTAATACACTTATGTGAATGAAATTTACTCTATGGGAACTAAGGCAAAGCACTGAGTGCATGTGCTTAAGATAGTAGCTCTTTTTGAGTATGAGACTAGAGTACAAATAAGTCTTTCGATATCCCCTTAATTATGTGCCTACATGGGATGTGTCCTAGTTCTACCCTTGATAAGTAAAACTCCTTCCACGGGATGACATCTTATGACAACGGATTCCAGGCCTAGCTAGTATGATCTATTTCTGTTAATGCCTATTCCTATCATCTACATTGTGCACTGTAGCTACTGGATAAGTTCTACAATGTGTAGGTAGTAGTATAAGATTCTATCTTGTCACCACCGGGGATTATCCCCTAGAAGAACATTACGTACTTGACCTCTCAGAGGTCTTATACAAGCCCATAGTCATCATTCATCGCATTGTCATAGGAAATTTAGCGGAAAATTTAAAATGTTTCATAGCACAACATAAGCTAGAAACATCACTTCACATATATAAAATATCATAAGTACATAGTTAGACTCTAACTCTCCTTAGCCATATTAGACTCAACATCAATAGAATATATTAGTGATACAACCCTTAACAACATAAAATAACATCTAAGCTATTACATAAACTTTGAAGAAGAACTTGACATAGGAAATCCTTGAACTTAAGGATCCCTTTCTTTGAACTTGGCAGATCTACCCAAGATCTTCACTTAGGAGACATCCTCTAGACATTACCACCTAAACTTTGTGTAAAAGATGAAGAAGAATGGTATTAGTACAAGAATTCACTAAGTATGGAAATTATGCAAAAACATGCATTTAAAGAGGACATTTAGCTAGAAACCATGCATCATGTCTTTTAGTTAAACTTCATAAACCTTGACACAATAAGCATCACATAATTCACATACTTCATATAGACATGTACAATGGTCATAACATCACAAAAAGCCACATAATTCATTTAAGGCACATTTAGCATTTCATATCATTATCCTTCATTTACCTTAACTACTTAACTCCCAAGTAACCCTCTAGGAATACTTGGTGCGATGCATGATATATATTGATGTTATTTGAATGTGCTTTATACGTGGATGTTGACTTGGATTATGTTCTTTACACTTGGTTTATGAAGGTTTACCAAAATAGCATGAAAAACGTGTTTTTATACGAAATGTCCCTTTTCGCAGGATTTCTTGCATGATGATCATACTTAGTCCTTAATTGTACTAATTCCATATTTTCCTCTATTTTCTACAAAGTGCAGGTGTTGGCAAGTGATGTGATGTATAAAGTTTATGCTTGGGACTTTTAGAAATTATCTCAAGATTTGGGTATGTCTTCATATGCCGACATATTTGTAAAAGATATGTACTTTTCTTTCAATGTAAGGGTCGTGTCCCTTGTTTGATATTTTTTAAATTTGGGTCTATGTTGGTTATTATGTGACTAGTATTCCGTTTCTTATAAAGAAACCTATTGAAAAGTTCTCCTAAGCCTTATGATTTCGTCAAAAAGGTTTTAAATTCCGCACTACTTTATTACAATGCGATGAATGAATTCTAAGGGATGGTATAAGACCTCCGAGCTGTCAAATACGACATGTGACGACTAGGGGGTGGTAACGAGTTATTACACACTTGGTATCAGAGCATAAGGTTATGAAATAGTCCTTAGGGTTAAAATTCTCATGGGCACAACAAGTAGAGTCTTGTTTCATTGGTGTAAGTCTTGACACATCTATGAGTGGCAGGATATAGGACGTTAAAAGTTACACTTTCTTGATATTGTTGAAGTTGTGCCATAGAGTTGAGTTCTATAAGTGTTTTTTCCTAATCCTTTCTCTTGTGTTTATAGTATGTGATTACAAGAAGGACGCCCACAAGAAGAGTGGAAGAAGGAATAGTGAATGAGGGAGTTCCTCCCACGGTGAGCAAGTTACCCAAGGTGACCAAGTCCTTGTTGTTAATCAAGAGAATGAGGTTCTGGAGGTTCCCCGGACATGTCTAATGAAGAGATTAGAGCGGCTCTTCTTACCCTAGACTGATCCATGACGGCTCAAGCAAATAGGGATGTGGGGTCTAAAGCTATTGTTATTGTGAGTACTATGGCCTCAAGGTTGAGGGACTTTGTGAGGATCAATACTCCTATTTTTCTTGAAACTAAGGTGGGAAAGGATTCCCAAGAGTTCTTAGATGGTGCTTAAAATGTGGTGAATGCAATAAGGGGTGTCTTCTAAAGAGAAGGAGGAGTTGGCTTCATATCAATTGAGGGAGTTCGCACAAGTATGGCACACACAATGGAAGGAAAATAGGCTGGTTGAATTGGGTCCCATAGAGTGGGAGGAGTTTAAGGAAGAATTATTAGGAAGGTACTATCGTCTATAGAAGAGAAAGGGTAAGATTGAGGAATTCATAAATCTTAAGGTAGGTAACATGAGTGTGGAGGAGTATTCCTTGAAGATTACCTTGTTGTCTAAATATGCCCCAACCTTAGTGTCTAACCCTAGATAAGAGATGATTATGTTTGTGACCGGTGTTACCGATCTAGTCAAGGAAGAGTGTCGTACGACAATGCTCCATCATGATATGGATATTTCTAGGCTTATGATGTATGCTCAATTCATTGAAGATTCTAAGATTGATAGGATAACTAGAGAGTTGAAGAGGGGGAGATCCGATGAGCAAGTTCAACCTAGGTTCAAGAAGAAAACTCCAAATAAAGATTCTAGAAGTGCTTCTAAGAGAAACCACGAGAGGGGTGGTGGTTCCCAACTTACTTAACCTACTTGAACCACTTGTGGTAAGAGGCACTATGTGCTGTGTGTAGCCGGTACCGATGGGTATTTTGTGTGTGGAAAGAATGATCACAAGGTGAGAGATTGTCTTACTTTTGCGGCTGGAAGAAAGGAGACTGAACAAGCTCCTTTTGGTGGTCCGATTGTTTGTAAATAAAAGAAAACTCGTTTCAATGCTCTCCAAGATAGCAAGGAAACAAATCCGGATGAAGGTGCCGGTAAGTTATAGTTCCCCTTTGTTTTGTGATTGGTTTATTCTAAGTGAGGGAGCATGATTAGTAGTGGGGATTATGGGGTTCGTCTTTTTATCCTATTTTATTCAAGCTTGAGATTTAGAATTTCCTAGTAGCTTGTTGCATATTTTAGGAGTCTTTGTGAAAATGAGTTTCCTTGATCTCCTTATATTGTGCACATTTCCATGAGTTTATGTTTACATGGTAAAATGAGCTTTATTGACTTTGTCCTTGACGTGGGTATACCTCTATAACAAGTTGTCTAAATATGGCATGAGTTGACTGATGAGCATGCTTAAATGTGATCTTGAAAATGTTGCATGATTGTGTTTTATGAGAAATTGGCATGATGTGCTTAGACATGTTAAAGTAGCATGATATAATATTGTAACACCTCATAAATTCTATGACCTAAATTATAGCCCCATATGTTGAATAATGATGTATTAGACCTAAAACAAAGCTAATAAACTGTCACAACCCGCATGTACACCCTAGAAGATAGGGTGTTCTTAGGTCATCACACGACGTATTTGACCTCTCAGAGGTCCTGTACATGCCCTTAGACAACATTCATTGCATACATGTATGAAAAGTAGTGCGTAATTAAAACTTTTCACAACATTTCGGAAACATCTCTTTTATAACAAAACATAGAATCTCTAAGTCTCTTATTAGCCAATCTTAGACTCATAAGAAATCTTGGGTCGGCCCATACATTACTTGAAAAGGAAATACAATAGTCTATTACATCAATTGAAAAGAACTAAACAACTCTATGTCCTCGAATTTAGTGAAGAAATGCCAAATTCTTGAAAGATACTAGAATCCAAGCTTGTCTTCCACCAACTCTCCTCAAACGTCACCTACACCTTTAGAGGTAAAAACAACATATGGATTAGCACATTATATGTACTAAGTAGGTGATATGCATAAAATCATGCTAAAAGGAAATTTATGAGAATATGCTCTTTTAGATTAAAACTTCATATATGAGCATAAAAACCACATTTAAACACCAACATCACATTTAAGATACATTCAAAGTCATACTCAATCTATAGCAAATTATAGTAACATTATAGTAACTTTATAGTAACCTTCACAATAAACTATTTAATACACAAGCCTCCCATCCAAGGTTATCCTAAGACTCACTTAAGTAGGACAAGAAGAGACCGCCCATACACTCTCTTCAAGCACACCTAAATTATCCTTAAGACTACCTAAGACAATATTATAACCTTCCAAACATTCAAATCCCCACCTAAGGTTACCCTAAGATTCACTTGAGTGGAACATGAAGAGACCGCCCATACGCCCTCTTCAAGTCTACCTAAGCAACCCTCAAAGCTTCCCTATATAGGTATACTTTCATTCAACCTTCATTAACCTAAGACACAATCATCATTAAGTCAATTAGAGTTCATTTAAGAATTTAGCGGACTTCATATAATGGTCTTGGAAAAGACCTAGGGAACCTACATCCTAGAACCTTCAAAGCCTACTCGTGCCATGTCTAGATAGCGTCCCATTCCACTACCTAAACTTTCTAGAACTCATCCAAAACTAGAACATATCCCACATGATGAGAATAGGCAATAACCGACATAGACCATACTAGCTAGACATGGAATCCGGAGTCATGAACCTACTCCGATGGAGGGTGTTCTACTTGCCAATGGTAGAACTAGGACACATCCTATGTAGGCACATGGTTAAGAAATATCAAGGGTTTCTTCACACTCTCATCTCATCTTAAGAGATGCTCCCCAAGCATATTCTCTTGGCGCTAGCCTTTGTTCTCATAGAGTAAGTTCAATTACTATGCCAAGGATGGATACACAAGGGCTAACACACAATGGTGTATATATAAGGATAGCTTAATGAATTTCATAAGGATGATTTCATGCCGTTCCAGCCAACCAATCCCTAAGTCCACCATTCACACAAGAAGGATACCATTATGACTTTCAACTTCAAGGATATCTCAATCTCCTTTCTAAATTGAAAGTTCCAAGTCTATGACCATCTTCACTACATTCAAGGTCATATTTCAATCATACAATCATATACAAGACAAGGTAATTCAACCTATTAAACAAGGTTCATATCTATATTTATTCATGTATCAAGTAGAGGGACATAGGTCAACCAATCATGACACACACCTTCCATTCATTATATGTAGGGCATCACTCAAGTAACACATAAAGGATACTAGGTCTACTAGAAGTCACCCTATAAATTCATATAGGAACCACCATATATCACATTCTAAGACTCATATATTCAACAAGGAAGAATCATGCATCAACCCTAAGACTACACATATAATGACATAGTTAGAGTCTAACATGATCACGTAACATCAATGGAAGAACGCATACTTTTACCTTACACACATGTAAATAGATATGATAATACTTCACATAAATCAACTACACAAGCAATCACAAGATATCAAGTAATGCCGACAAGACCATGTTCATCATAATTCGTAAAGTAATGCCGACAAGGTCATATTCATCACAATTATAACACATAAGCACCGCCACCATAAGTGGACCATACCAACCAACACAATTCATCAATATACTATACAATATATATAGAATTAGGTCAACTTACCTCAATCCATCATGAACATCCACAATCCTTTGGCTATTACAACCAAACCAATACTCAAGGCTCTTACCAATAGCCATTATCAACAAACCAATACAATAATCATAATATACAATTAGACTATCAAGATACAATATAGAATTCATCAAACTAAGGAAGCCTCTACACAATTCTAACATAATTCATACATATATCAATATTCTAACACAATCTACATAAGAATCCAATACAATTTAGGCCTAATCAAATCACTCATAAAAGAGTCAAAATATGAATTCATGATTTGCATGGGTTAATAGAGTTTTTAAATTGAAATCATTGAATTAACATCAACCCAACCATAAAACATTGTTTCAAAACCATATATGCAATAACCCATGGCTAGAAGTCAGAAGAAGAAGGTTGCAAGTTTTGATCATCTTTGAAAACTCATTAGAACTTGGCTTGAATAAAAGAGGTTTCAAGGATGAAGCACCATACTTTGGTGATGATAATCCACAAAATTAAAGAAGATTTTATGGAGAAATCACCCTCCAAGATCCAAGCTCCCTTCAAGCTTCAATGGAGTTCTAGAGGTTCTTCTTTGTAGTTTTGGGTTTGATTTTGAATAATGAACTTGGCTTGGGGTTTTAGACTTAAAAAACTACATAAAATATTCAAAAAGACCTTTAGTAAACGCCCAACTAATATTTAGAAAGCTAAATGAATTACCTAAATGCCCCTAGCCTTGGCCGAGACACCAGTAGAATTTAAGCAGGTGCCATCGACGTAGCAGACGACGGGGCATGGACCCAGCCACGGGCCGTGTTGGCAACCGTCATTTGGGTCAGAGGCTCCATCAAAGAAGCCTCATCATCTACCACTAAGTCTGGAGCCATGATGCAATCGACGGGGCATGGATTGTTCCACGAGCCGTCGATTGCCTACCGTCGATGAGACTATTTTTGGCAGTCTTTTCCCACACTTTGGGTCCTCCTAAGGACCCTTTGGTTAGTCCTTGGGGAGTATTTCCCGGAAGTTTTAACCTCAAACACGTATATCTTGGTGTTAGGAACCTCTCACATCAAATAAATACAAAATGAACACGTAAAACTTGAAGAAACACACTAAGATACACAAACACGTTTCAAGACAAACCTTCCAAACGTCATGGACATTCTTGGACGTTTGACCTCCAAACTTCACCAAACTTTAGACACTGCCTATAAACATCATTATAACAATTTTAGGACTTTAGAACCTCATGAACCACGTGTTAGGATCTAGTTATACCTAAGTCATTTTAGAGGTGTTCCATAAACTTAATTAGGAAGTGTTAGAGTCATAACGTCAAAGAAAGACCTGGACGTCTCGAAACTAGCGAAATTGAACTAGTAGACGTCCTTAAGTTTTGTGAAGGTTTGGAAGTATCCTATGAAGTCTAAAACTTGTAAAATAACTTTAAATAGGTAGAATTTGTATATAATGTCAAAACATCCAATAACGACTCCCCAAGGACCAACCGCAGGGTTCTTGATGAGGACCCAAACATTGGCAAGGAGGCTGCCAAAGCAACCTGCGACCAGAAAAGAAGTAAAAGTCACAACGCGTTGCGCAACCATCACTTTATGGGAAGAATTTTCCTCGCGATGCGGGGCCTTCATAAGCTCACCGCCTCAAAAATAATTTCAAAAAAAAGATTTGGAAGTACCCCCGCGACACGTATCCAAGTCACAGATTCGATTGCATCATTTTTAAGTCAATTTGACTTAAAAAAATGATCCAATTAAGTGAGGGGTCTTTTGGGTAAATTAGGGATTGACTATATATTTATCCAGGGTCAGTTTTAATTCATTTTACACACCCAAATCAAATCCCCAAAGTTGAAATCAAAATCAATGTCATCTCTCTCAAATTCTCTCTCTTCAAACCTCCATTGAAGACCATTAGAGCTCCAAGAAGAAGGTCAAGTCTTCAAGTTTCCAACCCAAATTTGTGGCTTTATCATCCCTAAGGTATGGTTTCTTTCACTCTTGGGATTCTTTTCCCCAAGAGGTTACTCCAAAAGATAATTTATAAATCCCCTAAAACTATGGTTTTCTTTGTACATGGGTCTTCTTTGAAAAATGAAATTATGAATCAATTGTAATGAATCATGATGAATAAATGTTGTTTAAGTATATATTGATGGTTAATTTATGATTTCCTATGAGTTTCACTTAGACCCATGTATTTCCCCAAATCCCTCAAATCTTGTATTTAGTAAGGTGAATTATTGAAGGGGATGAACATGATAATTGTTTACTTTGATGTTCATTATGAAAGTACTTCATGAATTACCTTTTCTTTTGAATTGGATTTACATTCTTGGATGATTGAGGTGTGAAGTCCCATGAATGGCAAGAAGGTATGTTGTTGATTCTCTCTTGAGTTCAATTATGAAAGATGAGTTACTTAGATAGTGATGATCCTATGTCTAATGTGTGGTTTTGATGTTGATGATAAGTGCTCCTCATCCTTAACCCTATACATCTAAATTAGCCATAAAGTATGTATCCCTGTTATGATATAATTATTATATGATTGATAATGGTCTCATGATTATAATAAAGTTCTAAGTGGAAGGTTTACTCACTTGTGTATTGGTTTCTAAAGTTAAATGGATGTTCTCACTTATGATGACCTATGAGCTATTATGTTGAAATCATTACATAAGGGCATAGTAAAGGCTAGTGTGAACTTACAAAATAACTAAAGATGGTTATAAGAAGGGAATAAATGCTTAGAACCGAAAGGTCATGTAAATGAGATGGAGGTCTCATGTTTAGTAAGTTTGTCCTCCCACATGGGTTCCTCACGTTTAGTAAGTCTGGACTCCCAAGTTATGTGTTGTCTCATGAGATGGGAACCCCCCACGTTAGTAAGTTAGGGTTCCTAGCAACAATTTCCTTGACCCTTAACTATGTGCCCACATAGGACTATACCTTAGTGAATCCACCTAGATAGATATGTACGGAAAGTTACACCTTAGGCAAATGTTAACCCTCTCTTTTCGGTGTGGGAGTAGATCACTGGATTCTATGTATCTCACATGGTCTAATGTCGGTTATTGCACTTCTTTCAGTAATGTAAAAGTAAAAGAACAAGTTAAGTGTATGAACTAATATTAGGGCTTTTCTTTAAGGTTCTACATAGTGTGAGGGAGGGGTATGAGACTTCTCTTACATATTGCACTTGTGGGATCCTAAGGGATAATACTAGTAGTGTTCTTTTATGATTATGATTGTGATTATGATTATGTTGGTAAGCTATGAGTAGTATTTATGAATAAAGTATGTCACAATGAAATATGAGGATATGTTGTATGTATGAAGTGGGTTGCTTAATGTGATACTTATCTTCGGATAGGGTTATGGGATTCTACCCTTTGCATTGCACAAGTATTGCTTAGGTTGTTTGCATGTTGGGTTGATATTGTGTTGAATTGAGTTACTATGCTTACTATATGTGCATGTTGAGTTATATTGATAGAAATCATGATTTTGCTTACTAAAGCATTGATGATTTTTGTGCATATAAGCCATACTTAGTGCATGTGATGTACTAAACCATATTTATACCTTTTCCCCAAACTTTTTTGGTTCGGGCCTTAAGGAGTTCGTGGCCATTTGCAAGGAAGAGTGTGATCTTTTCCCGAGTTGTTGGTGTGTCCTCACAATTTTGAGGCTGGTGCCATATATCTAGCTTCAGTAGTATTGTCTATGTCTAAAGACATTTATTCATTCTTTATGTTGAGACTTTGTTGTAAGCCTATATGTGGCATTGTAACAACCCACAAGTACACCCTACAAGTTAGAGCATCCTTGAGTCGCCACACGGCAAATGAGACTTCAAGAAGTCTCACTTGAGCCACTCTTATCATTCATTGCATAATAAACATTCTAAAATGAGTAAGAATTTAAAACTTTCTTCACACACGAAGAACTCTTTCCATAATCAATACCCAAGCGGAAGACTTTCATTAAAACATTAAACCTTTACATCATCTCATTGAACCATCTAAACTTTGGAATATACAGCACTTGGAACTAAGCCCATAAAATACATAAAATAAGATTAAGACATAAAGAAACGTGTGGACATTGTCCTCGAATCGATGATGACTCATCAATACTTCATCTTCAACCATTAGAAACCTATCCATCCTTCATGGCATATCAAGACTTTCAATTCCCTACACTTTAGGCAAAAAGAGAAAAGAAGGGGTTAGCACATTAGATGCATTAAGTATGGAAGTCATGCAAAAACCATGAAAAATGGACATTTAGTAAATATCATGATTTTCATGAATTTTGATTAAAACATCATAAGATAATCACAAGAAAAACATTTAACACCTTAGGAAAACATAAGAAAACATTTAAGCAATTATTCACATTTTTAGCAACATTACAGTAAACTCATGCCAAGTTACAGTGAACTAACTTCATTGTTACAGTGAAGTTTCTTAACTTCACAAGGCATACTTTCTAACATGCAATTCCCTTACTAAATCTATCTCAAGACTAACTTAAGTAAGAAAAAGAGAGATCTCCCATATACCCTCTCTAGGCACACCTAAATGATCCTTAAGACCACCTATAATGAGATACACACTTTTACATAATATCAAGCACATGAACATGAGATTCTCCTACCAAAGGTGATTCTAAGGTTCACTTGAGTGAGTTGTGAAGCGACCACCCACACAATACCTTTCACACACACTCAAGGGATCCTTTAGATTACCTAGGATAAGATCATTCTCACTTCAACACAATAGCACATGTAATATGACATTCTCCTTTACAAAGGTTATCAAAAGACTTACTCAAGTAAATCAAGAACAGAATGTCCATGATTGACTTCTTCAAGACTACCTAAATAATCCTTTAGACTACCTAAGTTTGGATCATGTCTACTTAATCAATCAACTTCCCTAACTAGAGTCATTATTAAGACTCATCTAGGCAAGATACGAAATGATCAATCCTATGCCCCCTTCACACCTTAACTAGACACCCCTTATCTACTCTAGATAAGTACTTATTATTTAAACATGCTTTCTTAACTTAAGTCATTACATTCCTTAGTTCATTTAAGAAACATTCATTACATAATGACATTAAAGTAATGGTCTTTCAGAAGACCTAGGAACTCTCACTAACATCTTCAAAGCCTATTGTGCAATGTCTAGATAGCGTCCCATACCACCACCTAAACATCATAGAACTTCTACAATTCTAGTAGGTATCCCACATGATGAGAATAGGCAATAACCGACATAGACCATGGTAGCAAATCATTGAATCCGGAGTTGTAACCTACTCCGATGGAGGATTTTCTACTTGCGAATGGTAGAACTTGGACACATCCCATGTAGGCACATGATTAGGGAATATGAAGGGCTTACTTTGTACTCTAGTCTCATCCTTTAACTAGAGCTACTTCCCTTACCATACTCACTCGGTGCTAGCCTTTGTTCTCATGGAGTAATTGACATTAAAGGTTCATACAAAGGGGTTCCATATCAAGTTCATAACCCAATTACATTTACCCTACCAAAGAGGTCCCCTAGTGCTGACTTACAATGGCGACAATATAGCTCATAATGACTTTCCTAAGGATTGAAATGATGTCGTTCCAGGCAACCAACCTTAAGTCCATCATTCATTACAAGAAGGATACCATTACGACTTTCGACTTCAAGGTTCATAACCTTACCATTAGGTTCAAGGTTTCACATAAAAGACCTTCTTAACATCATTAAAGGTCTCATATCATTCATACATTCAATACTAAGAGGCTTTATCATCACAAGTCAAGACATCTCATATTCACATTTATACATGCATCAAGTAAGGGACACAAGCCTACCAAATCAAGACACAAAATACTTCACTTTAGCACATATTACATGTCATTCTAGAAGCACATATGAATAACCATTATCATCTTTAAGTCATACTATACACTACTATAGCATCATCAATATAGTCATCATAGGCTCCTATAGTCAAGTAGGAATAATTATGCATCAACTACAAGACTACACACACAAAGACATAGTCATGGTCTAACATGATCACCTAAATAGCATCAATAGAAGAAATCACATACTTTCACATTACTTCACATGTAGGTATATATGATCATACTTCACATAATCAACTATAAAAATCATCATAATACTTCAAGTAGTGCGGACAAGGCCATGATCATCATAATACATAAAGTAACGCCGACAAGGCCACATCATTCACATAACACCGCCAACATAAGTGGGACATACCAATCACGCATAATTCAAGAGATAAATTACAAAAGCTATACATAATATTAAGACAGTTAGGACAGCATAGCACCCATTTAATCTCACCACTTCAATCCAAAGCTAAATCATCCAATTCGATACCATAAAGCCCTTACCCATGGTTACAATAACCATAATACTCAATGAATCTATGTCAATTCAATATAGATTTATTAATCTAAGACAACCTATACATCAATTGAATACAATTCTTACATCATTCAATACCCCATAGAAAACTACACTAGAATTCATAAGCATTAACTCAATATCAATTAAATAAGCTTAATATACACTGGATCTAAGAGTATACAATACTCAATTGAAAAAATTGAAACAACCTATAAACCATACAATCATAATCTATACATAAATCAAAAGCCCATAACAATCTACACATGAATTCATTAATATCAAAGCATGATCAATTCACCCATATTTTAGTCAAATCTAGAGATTTGAGAAGGTCAAGGTTTCATGGAGAATTTCATTGAAAAAATCAATTATACATCAATAATATCATATCTTAAGGTTTGAAAACGTTTCATGCAAGAACCCAAGACTTAGAATAGAAATTGGACTTTTTCATCTTTTTGAAATCTTTGAAAATCATCTTTGAAATTGACTCTAAGGTGATAGCAAGCCTTAGATCAAGAACTCCCATACCTTATTAGAAGAAACCAATGATAATTGAAGAAGAAACTCCATTGAAAATCCATCTTCAAGCTCCATCTTCACCTTGAGCTCTCATGGAGGTTTTTGGAGAAACTTTGGGAGGGAATGGGTTTTGATCTAGGTGCTAGGGTCTAAATGAGATTTTCATGACTTATATACTCTTAAAATATCCATAAACACCCAAAATTACCGTTATCCTATTTTATAAGACTTGGGGTGAATTTCCCAAAAACCCCCAAGTCTTAACAGAAAGCTGCCAGGAATTTACAACACCATCGACGCCAGCATCAACGGTCCGTTGGTGAGACCACGCCCCGTCGATGGGTTCCGTTGGTTGCTTCTGCATCTCCTCAATCTTCAGACTACATGTCTCCATCGACGGTCCGTCGTCTGGTAGGCTGGCCGTCGTTTGGGGCGGTCGATTGCCACTGCCTGTGTTGAGCTCCAAGATGGGGTCCTCCTTCTAGGGCCCCTTGTGGGTACTAGGTGGAGTCGTACCCGAACGTTAAACCTCTAAACACGCGCGTCTAGGTATTAGGAACATCTCCAAACAAGTTCAACATCAAAAAAGCCACGCAACATGCTAACACACATCAAAACTCACAAGGACGTCAAATGACTATCTTTCGAACTTCACCTGACGTTCTTGGACGTTTGACCTCCAAACCTTACCAAACTCAACATGCTGTCTCTAAACACTATAATCAACCATATAAGGACCTCATAAACTCATTAGTCACACATAAGGCACATAGGTGACTAGTCGTTGAACGTCTTGGTTGTCCCTTAACGTTTGACTTCAAACTTCACCAAAATTTTGAGACACAGCCTTAAACATCATTTTAAACTATCTTAGGACTTCAAAGACTTCATGTTACACACATTAGGCCCTATTTTTACCTAAGTCATTTTTGGAGGTGTTATAGGCATATTGTACTTGTAAGGGCTATGCCCAAATGTTGTAATTCTCTTTAGATGGTTATATGTTGATGGTTATATGTGAGACAAGTTTTAGACTATGTTGATATTTAATATGCTAAATGAGAAGTCTATGTAAACTTCATAAGCGAGGAGTCCATGTAAACTCCATATATGATAAGCGAGAAGTCTTAGTATACTTCACTATTTAAAAGTTTTAAATTTCCGCATTTTCTTTACCTATGATATGCTATGATGTATGCTAAGGGCTTGACTAAGTCCTCTTTGAGGACGAAGACGCCGGTAATGCCTAGGGGTTACTTTGGGTCATTACAAACTTGGTATCAGAGCGAGGTTGAGTAACCTTAGGATTGATGTCTCACTAAACCACATCTATGTAGGGTCTTATTTATAATTTTGAAGCGCGCTTCACTTATAAATGAGAGACTATGAGATGCTTAGAAACTTTCACTCTCTTGTTATTCCTTAGTCGTGCCTAAGAGTGTTAAATCTATTTAGTCTGTTCTTCTAATCCTTTTATTGTTCTTATAGGCAATGAATACAAGGAGGAACAATGCTTTAAGGGCCGAGAAGGAGAATTTGAATGAGACTGTCCCCCCTCATGCTCCTCAAAATCCTCAAGTTCCTATTGAAGAAAGGGCTATGACTAACGTTGAGATAACGGAGGCTATTCATAGCTTGATTCAAGTGTTAGAACACTCAAGTTCCTAGGGATACTAGGGTGCAAGTGAACCCTAATGCTAGCACTTTCTTAAAGATTTTTACCCCAATTGAAATTGTTAGTATTTTAAAATTAAAAAAACATTAAATTTTAATATATATAGTTTGGCAGATAAAATTAACTACATTGTAAAATGTAAATTATAAATTTTAAAAAGAATCTTTATTAAATTTTACTTTTATTAAAAAGAAAACTGGAAGAGCTATTAAAAAAATATTTTTGAATTTCAAAAATTAATATGTAGAATTATTTAAAATGATATGAGAACTATCATGGAAAGTAATATTAACAAGAATCTTTATTAAATTTTACTTGAATTTTATTTTAATACCAAACTAATCAATTTGATTTTAAATATTTTTAAAAATATAGTAATAATTCTTATTGGCAACTAAAATAAAATTAGATGACGTAAAACTTTTCATTACCATTCCACTTCTAAACAAATTATAAATCCTTTTATTTAAAAACAATTATAAATTTGTATTTCAAAAGAATCTTGCAAAAATAAAATAAAATTATACCTGGCACCCAACTTTCCATAATTATTCATCCTTTAGTTTTTGCAATAAAAATACAAATATAAATAATTTTATATGATCGTTTGTTATAATTACTTTAGTGTATTTCAAATTTGAAATGAAATATAAAAATAAATTTAAAAAATTAAAATTTGATAATCAAATAAATAAATTTATCAAATCTTCTATCTATATAAATAAGATTGATCAAATATCATTTTACATAAAAAAAAAATTACATTTATAATTATCATTTATCATAATGCATTGTATCTCTCTTTTCTAAAAGGGAAGATTTTTTATTAATACAATCAATGCCAATACAATTTTAATATATTAAGACATAATAGTGTTTGAATGTTTGAAATTTAGATATATTCTCTTTTGACATATGTGATAAGAGATGAACATACAATGGTATATAATATAAAGTTTTTGATTTTTTTTTGTGGTTAATCAAAAGTTCAAGATTAAAAAAATTAGACTAAAATTATTAAGTTTTGGCTAACACTTTACTATATAAATTTTAATAATATTGATATGTAAACAGTTGTAATTTGTAGTACTTTTTGTATAGTTTTTGAATATCAAAATTATTTATTTCAAATATTAAACATATATAATCTAATTTAATTTTTAAAATTAGTCAAACTGACTTTTGAAGCGCAACATGATAATTAAAAATGGACATAGAAAATAGATTATCAAGAGTCATGGTCATATGTGAACACACAGGAGAGAATATTTATAATTTTAGATATAATATAATTATTATTTTTATCAAATAGTTGTTTTTTCATAATTTTTTTCTTCTTCAGTTTTTGTAGATATAACTGTAGTTTTTCTAATAGTTTATTGGCATTATTTTAGAAAATTTAACTTTACTATATAACTATTTGTCGTTGATAAATTTTTTTATTATTAATTTTTTCTAGGAGAAAATGAGGGTGATGTTCAAAAGAAAATGAGAATGATATTTACTTTGAGACAAGATATGAAAAGAAAAAAAAACATAAAGGGATTATATTAATTTTCACAAGTTTGAGGATTGAATCAAATTGTAAGACATAAACACAATATAGTATATAACTTTGTTCATTTACGATAGTTTTTTTTTCTTGATTGATTCTAAACTACATTATATATTGATCATAATTTTAATTTCCTATTCTTATTAGACATGATAAATACAAGATTATTTTAGAGGTATTAATTCAACTAAAATATTAAGTAACTAAGTATTTTAAAAATATTTGAATTTTAATTTATATCAAAACTCTAAAAATCAATAGTTCTTTGTCATTAGTTTTAAAAGTAAATATAAAAGTTAGACACTTTTAACTATTAAGTTTAGTAAACTTCACCGTTATGTTTGAAAACATAGGAGAAAGAATACACTTCGTATGAGTTAAATGTATTGGCTCAATTTTGTGAAAACTTTATTTAATGAAAACCACTTTATATTTTATCTTTGTTTTTTCTCTTAAAAAATTAAAGAAAGTTAAATATTTCTGTATTATTTATTTAGACTATTAATTTCTTCAATTGCTTCATATTTATTTAATATATTATCTGCAACTGGAATAGTTTAAGAGATAAAATATTAAAATTTTAAGCTATGTTGTAAGGTCACTAACTTAAATCTTAGTTGATATTAAATTATAAAATTTATTAATTTAAATTGAATACATAGCTACTATCATTAATTAAAACTATAATTAAATAAAAATAAAAGTAAAAATAGTTCCAAATCGTAGATTTGAATTAAGGCAAAACAATAAACAAGTAAATAAATAGAAAGTATTATAGCAAACAAATAAATAAAATAACTTTTAAATTATTTTATCTTAATAGAAAATTATTATAGCAAACAAATAAATAAAATAACTTTTTATATATCTTAATCGAAAACTAACTCTATACATAAAGCCAAATTTCAATTTATTCTTTCCTATAAGAACTAATTTTCCATCAAATATTTTTATTTTATTCTCTAAATATAAAAATATATAAAAGGAAATTGAAAGATATAGTTTTTAAAAATTAACTTACCGATAAAGAAAAAATTTACTGAATATATTTATTTTTTTGAATTTTGAATTTGAATGGGAAATTACTAGATCTGTCAATATGGGCTAGCCCACCCCATCCGGGCTAACCCATACAGGCTTCGACATTTTACAGGCCAGGTCGGGCTAGCCCATTTTTGGTGTAGTCCAGAAAATGACCGATCCAACCCACAAGTACGTGGGCTACAGGCTTGCTGGACCAGCCCACTTTTTAAAAAATTATATTATTTTTAGAATTATTAAATTAAATATAAATTATAATTTAAAAATATTATCATAAATATTGACAAAATAATATTACATGATGTTAATGTTACTACTTTATAATCAAATCTACAAATAAAATTATCTTTATAATATTTATTAAGTTTTTTTTTTCAAGTAAAAGTATAAATATCTAAATAGAAATATTAACCTAATTGTTTTGAGTTTGGACTCTCTTTAATTTTAAATTTTAATATTATATTATATTATATTTTTTAATTAATTTTTATTGGCCCACGGGCCGGCCCTACCGATATTTCTCCCCCACAAATCAGCAGACTTATTCAGGCCGGGCTCAAAAGCCCTTTTCTCAAATGGGTTCCAATAATCGTAGCCCATCCCTATAAAATCCCGAATTAGACCAGGCCGGCCAACAGACCTAGCCCATATTGACGGCTCTAGAAATTACAATTGATTTTTTAAAATTTGAATCTTAAACTAGCTCTATACTATATAAAGCTAAATTTCAATCTATATCTTCCTATATAAAGTAATTATCCATCAAATTTTTATTTTTTTAAAATCTAAATAAAAAAAATAACTTAAAACTGATTTATAATAATTTAAAATACAGTCAAACATGCACGATATAACTAAATTTTTAATAGAAATCAGTTATTTTATTGTCAGACTGATCTAAATATTTGCT
>CM040627.1:63809275-63819452 GCA_022817965.1 Solanum lycopersicoides | reverse complement strand
AATTTCAATATATATAGTCTGCAGATAAATTAACTACATTGTAAAATGTAAATTATAAATTTTAAAAAGACTCTTTATTAAATTTTACTTTTATTAAAAAGAAAATTGGAAGAGCTATTAAAATACAATATTTTTGAATTTCGAAAATTATATGTAGAATTAATTAAATGATATGAGAACTATCATGGAAAGTAATATTAACAAGAATCTTTATTAAATTTTACTTGAATTTTATTTTAATACCAAACTAATCAATTTGATTTTAGATTTTTTTAAAATATAGTAATAAATATTGGCAACTAAAATAAAATTAGATGACGTAAAACTTTTCATTACCGTTCCACTTCTAAACAAACTATAAATCTTTTTATTTAAAAAAATTATAAATTTGTATTTCAAAAGAATTGCAAAAATAAAATAAAATTATACCTGGCGCGCTTCCATAATTATTTCATCCTTTAGTTTTGCAATAAAAATACAAATATAAATAATTTGATATGATCGTTTGTTATCATTACTTTAGTGTATTTCAAATTTGAAATGAAATATAAAAATAAATTTAAAAAATTAAAATTTGATAATCAAATAAATAAATTTATCTAATCTTCTATCTATATAAAATAAGATAGATAAATATCATTTTACATAAAAAAAAAAAATAATTACATTTATAATTATCATTTATCATAATGCATTGTATCTCTCTTTTCTAAAAGGGAAGATTTTTTATTAATATAATCAATGCCAATACAATTTTAATATATTAAGACATAATAGTGTTTGGATGTTTGAAATTTAGATATATTCTCTTTTGACATATGTGATAAGAGATGAACATACATGGTATATTAATATGAAGTTTTTGATTTTTTTTTTGGTTAATCAAAAGTTCAAGATTAAAAAAATTAGACTAAAATTATTAAGTTTTGGCTAACACTTTACTATATAAATTTTAATATATTGATATGTAAACAGTTGTAATTTGTAGTACTTTTTGTATAGTTTTTGAATATCAAAATTATTTTTTCAAATATAAACATATATAATCTAATTTAATTTTTAAAATTAGTCAAACTGACTTTTGAAGCGCAACATGATAATTAAAAATGGACATAGAAAATAGATTATCAAGAGTCATGGTCATATGTGAACACACAGGACAATATTTATAATTTTAGATATAATATAATTATTTTTATCAAATAGTTGTTTTTTCATAATTTTTTCTTCTTCAGTTTTTGTAGATATAACTGTAGTTTTTTAATAATTTATCATTATTTTAGAAAATTTAACTTTACTATATAACTATTTGTAGTTGATAAATTTTTATTATTAATTTTTTTAGGAGAAAATGAGGGTGATGTTCAAAAGAAAATGAGAATGATATTTACTTTGAGACAAGATATGAAAAAAAAAAAAACATAAAGGGATTATATTAATTTTCACAAGTTTGAGGATTGAATCAAATTGTAAGATAGACACAATATAGTATATAACTTTGTTCATTTACGATAGTTTTTTTTCTTGATTGATTCTAAACTACATTATATATTGATCATAATTTTAATTTCCTATTCTATACATGATAAATACAAGATTATTTTAGAGGTATTAGTTCAACTAAAATATTAAGTAACTACGTAATTTTAAAAATATTTGAATTTTAATTTAAATCAAAAATCTAAAAATCAATAGTTTTTGTCATTAGTTTTAAAAGTAAATATAAAAGTTAGACACTTTTAACTATTAAGTTTAGTAAACTTCACCGTTATGTTTGAAAACATAAGAGAAAGAATACACTTCGTATGAGTTAAATGTATTGGCTCAATTTTGTGAAAACTTTATTTAATGAAGACCACTTTATATTTTATCTTTGTTTTTTCTCTTAAAAAATTAAAGAAAGTTAAATATTTTGTATTATTTATTTAGACTATTAATTTCTTCAATTGCTTCATATTTATTTAATATATTATCTGCAACTGAATAGTTTAAGAGATAAAATTTAAAATTTTAAGCTATGTTGTAAGGTCACTAACTTAAATCTTAGTTGATATTAAATTATAAAATTATAATTAAATTGAATACATAGCTACTATCATTAATTAAAACTATAATTAAATAAAAATAAAAGTAAAAATAGTTCCAAATTAGATTTGAATTAAGGCAAAACAATACACAAGTAAATAAATAGAAAGTATTATAGCAAACAAATAAATAAAATAACTTTTAAATTATTTTATCTTAATCGAAAATATTATAGCAAACAAATAAATAAAATAACTTTTTATATATCTTAATCGAAAACTAACTCTATACATAAAGCCAAATTTCAATTTATTCTTTCCTATAAGAACTAATTTTCCATCAAATATTTTTATTTTATTCTCTAAATATAAAAATATAAAAGAAATTGAAAGATATAGTTTTTAAAAATTAACTTACCGATAAAGAAAAAATTTACTGAATATATTATTTTTTTGAATTTTGAATTTGAATGGGAAATTACTAGATGTCAATATGGGCTAGCCCACCCCATCCGGGCTAACCCATACAGGCTTCACATTTTACAGGCCAGGCGGGCTAGCCCATTTTTGGTGTGGTCCAGAAAATGACCGATCCAACCCACAAGTACGTGGGCTACAGGCTTGCTGGACCAGCCCACTTTTTAAAAATTATATTATTTTTAGAATTATTAAATTAAATATAAATTATAATTTAAAAATATTATCATAAATATTGACAAAAATATTACATGATGTTAATGTTACACTTTATAATCAAATCTACAAATAAAATTATCTTTATAATATTTATTAAGTTTTTTTTCAAGTAAAAGTATAAATATCTAAATAGAAATATTAACCTAATTGTTTTGAGTTTGGACTCTCTTTAATTTTAAATTTTAATATTATATTATATTATATTTTTTAATTAATTTTTATTGGCCCACGGGCCGGCCCTACCGATATTTCTCCCCCACAAATCAGCAGACTTATTCAGGCCGGGCTCAAAAGCCCTTTTCTCAAATGGGTTCCAATAATCGTAGCCATCCCTATTAAATCCGGGTTAGACCAGGCCGGCCAACAGACCTAGCCATATTGACGGCTCTAGAAATTACATTGATTTTTTAAAATTTGAATCTTAAACTAGCTCTATACTATATAAAGCTAAATTTCAATCTATATCTTCCTATATAAAGTAATTATCCATCAAATTTTTATTTTTTTTTAAAATCTAAATAAAAAAATAACTTAAAACTGATTTATAATAATTTAAAATACAGTCAAACATGCACGATATAACTAAATTTTAATAGAAATCAGTTATTTTATTGTCAGACTGATCCTAAATATTTGCTCCATTTGACTCCTCCTTTATAGCAAACACGTTCGTATATTATATTAAGAGAAAATAATTATAGGCATATAAATCAATAGACTATTTACTTTAAATTTGAGTATTTCCTCAACCTACTATTAATTATTTATAATTAGTAGTTTTGAAATAAATTATAACACTACAATTTGGCTATCACTTACTACACACAAAATACAATTTATTATTGAATTTAAAAAAATTAAATTAAAATATAAAATATAAAATAAAATAAAAAGATAATGTTAGTTCACTTGAAGATTTTGAGTAGTTAAGTGCCTCCTTATTATTTCAAATTTTACTTTAAATACTAAATCGATTGAGCGTATTTATTAGTTTTAGTTTTGTGTAAAAGAAGATGTATTACTAAGGTTATATAAGAAAATGATCAACTAATATTCCATTATATAAAATTTTTAATTGAAAATGCTATGCTTTTAATTAAATTTCTATCATGCTTAATTTTTTCTTATGTAATATTTTTTATAATATTAATTTTAAATTTTAAAGTTAAAGTATATTCTTTCCAACTTGAGAATTTTTTGATCAATTTGCATCATGTTTGATTTTTTTCATTAATTACAAGTATTAAGTACGAAAAAGCTTCCTTTGCAAATCATCTATAGATATGCAATAATAACTTATTGATATACTAATTTACATTAAAAAATTTGAACACATGTATAACATAATTAATTTCTTTAATATTATCCGCGCAACCATACTAGTAGTGTAATATTAATGAAGGACAAAATGGTAATCCAACTTAGAGGTTAGGAGCTTTCCACTTATAATAATACTAGTCTCTAGACACGTGTGTTGCACGTGTATCCCGTGTTAATTAGTACAAAAATAATTAAATGGTGTAGATGCTACTAAAACTTGCAAGTAATATAACTAAATTCTGAAAGAGAAGTATTATTGTTTGTAGTTATGCATAATCAATTAAATTGGTATATAAGATATTTTTCTTATATAGTTCTAATATATCTTATACTTAGTACAATATTTCCTCTTTTTTTTTTAATATTTCAACAACAAATAATTTATATGTGACATAAATAACGTTAATCATTATGTTTGTAAGTGTTTCACACATCTTAAAGTTCGTATCTTGTGTAAGAACTGTATCCTCCTTTTTATAAACACATGCATATCAAGAAGTTGTCGTCGAATAAAAATCATATTTCATATTGTAAAAATATTGATCAACATATGTTTCTTTAAGGTGGATAATGTATCATTGTCAATTTCATGGGATACACTTAAAAAATGTGTTTATTTGTGATAGAGATAGTTAATAATTAGTGCCATTAGAAAGTTTAATCGATATATAAAAATCCAATAATTGCTCGTACAACTTATTTTGTCTAATTCAAGATTATGAGTCCTTGCATATGTAAATTTGACAGGAAAATATTAATTAAATTATTTAAATATAATCATACTCACGAATAAGAAACTTGATATAAATGGTTGAAGTATTTAAAATATCTTATTTAAAAATATTGGGTGTACATCTTCAAAAAACTATCCTCTCAAAGAAATAATAATTCTGTATGAATCTAAAGTCTATACATTTATACTACTAAAAAAAATGTCATACATATCACAATTTTCCTACAGATTACATTATATTTTTGTGAAATGAATATTGTACCTATTACTTACCGAATGTGTGAATGAGAAGTAAAGAATTCAAAATCGTAAGGTAAAAACCTAAAACAGAAGAAAAATAAATATGAATTAATAATTAACAAAAAAAATCAAGAAAAAGAATATATTAAAGAAACAAATATAAGAAATACCGAGAACTATACATTAAGATAAGAAGTAAAGAAATGATAATGGATTACAATATATATAGATTTGATGAAATTAGCTATTCATATTCATAACTAAAAAGATTCCATGCATTTATTGTATCATTCAATTTAGTTTAAGTATATATACGTCTAGAAAACTTGAAAAATATCTTGATGCTTAGAAAATTAAAAATATTTTGATGCTTAGAAAACTGAAAATGCTTAAAAGTCATATTGGAGGAGCTGTAACTCATAATAATGAATAAAAAAATTAATCTTTTTTGTTGAATTAGTAGTTAATAATTAATTAATATAAATACTTTACAACATTTTAATTTAGTGTAGGGGCAAAAAGATAATTCAACTTTCCACTTTGATACTTCCCACTTTTAATAATATATGATGATATGATGATTATCTTTATGCCATTTTTTCCTTTCCTCAATTATATCTTACAGCTTTTAAGCATATTTATAAGCATCTACTATTTTATCCTCTTTGTCATAGCATAGTCAATGAGCAGTATAATATCTTTTGTATGATTGTGTTCTAATAGCACGTCTTAAAAATCATCTATTTTTATGACAGTGCGAGCAGTTAACATAGATCTGATTATTGACCTTGATGCTATCTTTATAGGTGACAACTCTTTTGCTCATTGTCTCCAAAGGTTGTACATATTTCCAACTCGCTCAGTGGGTTGAAACCACGAAGGACTCAATTTAATAGGTTATCAAAATTATTGGTAAAGTTCTTTCTCCATTGTCGAAGTGAAGGGAAAATGAAATTAGTGCAGTGATAGTGAATATTGATCCACAAAAATGTATTCGAGAAGTTCTTTCTTTTGCTAATGAGGAAAGAACTCTGTACTCTGCTCAATCCATGAGAAAGATTTTACTATTGCTAGCAGATTAACAGGTAAAAAAAATCTTCTTACATATAGGGTCAATAATGATAAAGAGCAAATTAAAAATGTTGATTCTCTCGCAACACATTGTTATTTATGCTTATTTTAAGCCGAGGGTCTATCGGAAACTACCTCTCTATCTTTATGAGGTGGGCGTAATGTTTGCGTACACTCTACCCTCTCTAAACTCCACTTGTGGGATTACATTGGATATGTTGTTGTTGATCTGTTCTTCATTGAATGGAATGTGTTGCAACACCTCATGATCTACACTACTAACTTATTTGAGATATTTTTGTCTCAGATGTACTCGAGCAGGTTACGTTTGGCCAAGCATTTCTCGGATGATAAAACATCAGCCCACTGTTTGAATTCTTCCATATCAGGCTTGAACATTCTGCTCAACTGCTCAAGATGAGGGAGAACTTTCTGCCTCTTCATAATACGCACAATACAAGCATCAACTGCATATTGTCTATCTTTGCCGATATCTTCAAAGGGATCCTTATCCTCATTGTGTAAGTGAACTTGAAGTTGTACTCAAAATGATTAGTTGAACAAACATTTGTGAATCTGGGCTCTTTAGTCTATCTGAAAGCATTATACTATAACAGATTACTATGTTGCTCGGACTCTTCAAAAATGCCAACGGGTGCGTGTAAAATTCGCCAAAAGTAGTGTATTTTGAAGAATCCGAGACGGTGCTGCATCAAAAGTGAAGAGTCCTCGCAAGTAAGAACCGCACAATACCTTGTCAAGTTCCTACAATCAGTTCAATAGTTTTAAGGTCAAAATTCGCGTAGATGTTACATGTACTCGATGAATATATCCATGTCAATTTAGTGCTATTTGCGCCCGTGTTGTTGTAAAATACAGTGAGATCTTTGTTAATGCTAACTCCTGGGTGAAGGGATAGATTAATGATGTGCTTATTCCTACCATATGCATGATCCTTTTGGCACGCGCATTAAGCATGAGACGGAATTCTAGCAGTTGTAGAACTTTGCATCTGAGCTGACAGTGGATGAGGTGTTTCCCTTTAATTATGTGTGGCATGTTCAAGATCCAAAAGGAATCCCATTGAAGAGTGCACCGAAGAGATTCCATGGGAAGGCTCCAGTTGTGGTTGAAGTCTGTATACAAGATGGTGCTCAAACGTACAATGTTAGGTTGTAGTTGTGTTAGGTTCCTTTACTAACTGTTCTATATAGCTAAACGTACACTGTGTTAGCGTTATAAAGATGTATAAAAGTCGGGAAATGTAGCTTTCATTAAATTGTTCATTGGGTGAGTAACTATTTAAGGCTGCAGTCTTTGTTTTTCCTCTGTAATATAGTCCTAAATGATTCACATTTGGCAGGTAAACACTTTTCTCTAGTTAACAAATCTTGTAGAAGGAAAATGGATATACTACAAAAGTACTCCCTCCGTGTCAAATTATATGTCGTGGTTCCTAAAAGTTGTTATCTCAAATTATTTGTTATTTTAAAAGTTCAACACAATTATTATATTATTCGATTGAAGCTTTATCTTTCCTTCTCCTTTGAACACGTATGATAATCTCTCGTTTCTATGTTTCATGTTCTAGTACAAAGGTCCATCAAACATGGTACATGTAAAATCACGTCCAAACAAACAAATTGTTTCAAGTTCAAAGCTATATCGAGCTAAAGTCCTAACCTCTCTACAAGTTTTTCTTATTTAGACAAAATCAATCATGGGACATGGTTGACGTCTTGTAGCACGTTATCAGTTTCGCTTGAGAACAACAATGTTTCATCATTGTTTACTCTAGTGCAAGAGCTGGTATCTGTTGCTATCGCCATGTCATCATTAGAACAGGTCACAGATGGCTCATCATTCTTGGACGGTTTAGATTCCATGGAATCCATCTGAGCCAAGACTTTTTCTTTTGCTGACCTGAAAATATTTGATATATAAACAGCATTCCCCTCACCATCTTGTTCTGGACCTGTTTTTCGAGTACCCCAATTAGTAGGATTCCATAAGATAGTTCTCCCAATACGAAAACTTTATATTGGTCTTCTTATAAATCCATTTCTCAACTGCTTCTAGACACGATAGCTAGAGAATGTCTGAGATCTTTAATCATTTCGTTAATAATTGAGAATCCACTCTCCGAATCTGCAGTGTGCAAAATCACATGACGAGTTTATCCCTCGATTTTTCTAGTGAGATTGATAAGGTTGGGCACTGCGGTGTGGGTATGTTGTTGAACATAAAAGCCCCATTGCGGACTCGTTTGCAATGAACTTTATCATGTCCATCAACCACTTGGTTAATTATCTCTACAAAGCCATCCACTGTGGAAAACACATGCATTTTCTTGATTGCCAAATATTCTTCAGCATTGGTAGTGCGAGAGAACAAATTATACGAACTTCTCAATAAGCTATTTAAAAGTTCTTAAACTGAAACTCTCTTCTACATAAAACTTGCAGGTATTTGATTGAATAACTTTAACATTACTCCAGTTGAAAACAGTTCTAGCAGTGTCAGTAAACAATGTAAAAATTATTATTAATTATTTCTTACTTATGACCCAAGTTTACTTGTAATCCAAGTAATATCATAAATAGTATTTAATAAGGAATAGATCACGTCCGTACATTGGTTACTTGATGGATGTACCAGATTAAATCATAACCTCTATAAATATGTCCTCCCTCCACCCATTAGGGTTACCACATATTCTCTACAATAATTCCATCGCTGATGGTTGTGGTAACATAAAGTTAGGGCAAGGAGGTAGAAACCAATTTATGACTAAAGCTTCCGTATTCCTCATTAGGTATGTACTCCAAATGATCTCTATGTAAGATTATCGTGTTCAAGGTCCTATATTGTGCATAAAGTATCTAATGTTACATGTGGTATTCGAGCCTGGATTGTTTGAACATATAATCTTCATAAATTATATAACCGCATCAGCCTTGGTAGGATAATAAAGAGTAATTACTGCCCACCATTCCTAAATAAATAAATAATTATGTTTTGTTTTAGATTGCACATATTCTGAAATTTTAATCCTCCCATAATGTAATAATTACATTTTCTTTTAGATTGTGCAATAAATTAAAGTGGTCGTTGTATTAAGTAATAAATAATATGTGTGTACTTAGTGTAATATAGTTTGTTAGTCACCAAAGTGGCCAAACTAGGAAAATAATGTTTACACATATAATGTTTATGTTCACTTGATGAATGTATTATGTTTCAATAGTTTGTTAGTCACCAAAGTGGCCAAACTAAAATGTTTAAAATTATTCACATGCACAAAATTTTATGATGTTATGTGTGCTTTGTATTTCTATAGTTTGTTAGTCACCAAAGTGGTCAATCTAGAGAAATTAACGTCTTCACATTTAATGTTTATGATCACTTGATGAATGTATTATGTTTCTATAGTTTGTTAGTCACCAAAGTGACCAAACTAAAATTTATAAAATTATTCACATGCACACAAATTTTATGATATTATGTGTGTTTTGTATTATATAGTTTTTGACCAAACTAGACAAAATTAACGTATATACATATCATGTTTATAATCATGATGCATGTATAATGTTTCTATATTTTGTTAGTCACCAAAGTGGCCAAACTAAAATGTTTAAAATTATTGACATGCACTAAATGTTATGAGATTATGTATGCATTTGTATTTATATAGTTTGTTAGTCACCAAAGTGGCCAAACTAGTATGGTTAAGAAAAATATGCACTCATAAAATTGTCATTTATCTATGAAGGTTAGTTAAATGTCTATATTGAAAAATATATAGATAAATTGACTTTCACTATTGCTAGAACTTAATTTTTTTACCGAAAGGTGAATCTATCATTCTACGAATAGTGAAAAATTATGAGGTAAATTAATATTTTCAATCAAACATATATTGTATATCCAAAGATGTCGTATATGTTTGGTTAAAATTATTTGATTTCCTATTAAAGATTTTAAAAAATGGCATTTAAATTGTGATAGTGTGTCGTAGTATCTACCCAAAGGACAATTACGGTGTACTTTTATCATTTTACTGAATTCACATTATTTTTGATATATGATC
>CM040627.1:63685842-63808275 GCA_022817965.1 Solanum lycopersicoides | reverse complement strand
CCATACTTCCAAACAATCGAATTAATACAAAACATACTCAGTATAATCCCACAAGAATCGAGTTAAATAAATTATGTACGTGCTACGTGTAACAGTATTAAGTTTTTCATCTATCAATTTTTTTTTTACAGAAAGTGACCCTTCATATCACATATGTTCTTTTCATTACACTAGCAACACATACAAGTGAAATTTTTGGACGATAACCGCAAAGTGAATGGAAACATATTCCAGGTGTATGGTTATCTATGGTTATCTGATGTCTCTATGGTCTGAGCAACATGGATTGGTGGAGAACACATTCATGGAGCCTCAGACTGTGAAATGTGTCAGACGCGTAAATGAGATGGCTAGATTGTGGGTTTCCACAGGGGCGACTCAACTTAGTTGGGGGCCTAATGCGAAATTTCAATTAGAGACCTAAAATATAAACAAACTTCATATAGACATTTATTCAAATTTTATTTTTATAAGTAATAAGTTGATAAATATTTAATAAAAATAAGAGTTAGAACCATAGAATCTCATGAAGTTGATGAATTGATATGCCCCATTTTAATATGGTTGTTATAATGCTTGAAGCTAATTTTCTTTAAAAAATACAACAAAAAAAATTATAATTCATTTTTTTCAATACTTTTCATTATTAATTTTTATTTTTAACAAAGTACGAAAGATGTTAAAGTGGGTAAAATAACATATTTTTATGATATTATACTTTTAATCATAAATAATCATTTTTTCTATAAGATTTTCAACACATCATTTATTCTTGATAAAAATTTAGGGCCCCCAAGCCTTATATTTACATAGCATAGAGCCTCCCCAGGGGTTTCAGCCCCATTTTATTAAAGTTTTACTTTGTTATAATTACATACCAACTAAATCTTACCAAGATAATTGCATAGTTGCAAAGTTTGAAAAATTAGTATTTTCATGATGTCACCGGTGACAACATTAGCTGTAAATTTCTTCTATAAAAGGAACTCATTAGCTCATTTATAGAACACACCAAGTTAGAGAGAAAAATATATTTTGAGAGCAAAGTGAGGTATTCCGTAGACTATATAAGAAAAATAACCGATGAAGAAAAATAGCGTGTGAGCGATATCTTAGTAAGGTGGAAATCAAAAGAGTGTTATTCCTTTTGAGTGTGTATCGTGTAGTAGTCACTTTCAGTATTGTATTCGTGACTACATAGTGTAAAATTCTTTACTATATATAGTGTTATCAGTTTCTCCTCTTGGACCGTCATTTTTCCCTTATTTTAAAGGGGTTTCACATAAAATTCTTGGTCTGATTATTTTCCCATTTTATTTCTATCATTTGAGCATATATATTTTGTGTTAGTTTGCGTTTTCCCAACAAACTGGTATCAAAGTAAATATTTTATCTGACTATGCTTTGTGGTTGCAACATAGTCTGAACTTCCACATCAGAAAAGATTTAGTTGCAGCATAGTCTGAACTTCTGCATCAGAAAAGATTACTTTGATTTGCAATAACTATATTTTTTTTGGAAAACGATGGAAGACAACACAAGTAGAATTATTACTTTGAATGGTGTTAGTTATAACATTTGGAAGGAGACAATGAAAGATCTGCTTTATGTTAAGAATTTCTACAAACTAGTCTTTACCAATGTAAAGCGTGATAATAAAACAGATCGAGTGAAATCTGTTGTACATACAAATTTGTGGATTCATTAGGCAATGGGTTGACGATAATATGCTGAACCATATTTATGAGAATACACATGCTCGAACCCTATGGGAACATCTAGAAAGTTTGTATGCTCGAAAGACTTGCAACAAAAAAATGTTCTTAATAAGATAGATGTTGAGTTTAAAGTATCATGATGGTTCTATGATGACAAACAATCTGAATAATTTCCAGAGGATCATGAACCAATTATTAGCTCTAGGCATCAAATTTGATGAAGAAATTCAAGGATTGCTTCTACTTGGTTCCATGCCAGACTCTTTGGGAAACATTTTGAACTTTATTGTCAAATTCTTCTCCAACTTGTGTGATCTCTATGGATTCCTCCAAGAGTAGTATATTGAACAAAGAGATCAGAAGAAAATCTCTAGGTTCTTATTCTATGATATCCTAGTGACTGGCCATAGGGGAGAAATAAAACTCGCGGTTCTGAGAATAGAGAACAAAGAACAAAGTAGGAGAAATTTAGAGGCATGCTTAAGGATATTGAGTGTTATCATTATGACATGAAAGGGAACATAAAGAATTTCTGCAGGAAGTTGAAGCGGGAGAACAAAAAAAAAGACGAAACTAAAGAAGATGTAACTAAAAATTGCCTAGCCACTGTAACCATCGAAGATCTTGTTACCGTCCTTGATGCGGATATGATAAATATTGCTTGTGATGAGTCAAGATGGGTTATGGACACTGGTGCCACATCTCATGTGACATCAAGGAAGTATTTTCTCTTACTATACTTATAGTGATTTTCGAACCTTGAGTATGGGTAATGAGACTATTTCTAGGGTGTTTGGTATTGTTACAATTTATTAAGAAACTAGTATTGGATCTAAACTAGTTTTGAACAATGTGAAACATGCTCCTGATGTTCGTCTGCACTCGATTTCTATTGGTGGATTTGATGATGAAGGATATGTTAGTACCAGCAGTGAGGGAAAATGGAAACTCATTAAGGGTTCCTTGGTTTCGTGGTAACAAACGTCATAGTCTATGCTAGACTACGACATCTGCTTGTATTGATATGGTGAATGCGGTTGAGAGACGTAACTCTTCAACGTAATGGCACAAGAGGCTTTACTACATCAGCGAGAAATGACCTAATGTTCTAGTTAATAAGAAATTATTGTAAGATTTCCGAAGTGCTAAATAAGAAATGTGTGAGTACTGTTTGGTTGGTAAACAAACTAGAGATTCATTTAACTCTAACCCTCCTTCGAGAAAGACAAATTTGCTTGAATTGGTGCACTCTTATTTATGCGGTCCAATGAAGACAAGGACATTGGGTGGTGCACTCTACTTTGTCATTTTTATTGACGATTGCTTGACAATTTTTCTGGTCTATGTCTTGAATACTAAAGACCAAGTGTTAGGTGTCTTCAAGAAGTTTCATGCTTCAGGTGAAAGAGAAATTGGAAAGAAACTGAAATGTATTTGTACTGATAATGGTGGTGAATTATTATGGACCGTTTGAAAAATACTACAAGCATCAAGGTATTAGACTCAGAAGATTCATCCTAAGACTCCTCACCTTAATGGTTTTGCTGAGAGGATGAACACTACCTTGATGGAAAGGGTTAGATGTTTTCTTTTTGAAGCAAAGTTGCTGAACTCATTTTGGGGTGAGGCTTTATGGACCATTGCACATGTTATTAATCTATCTCCTACTGTTGCTTTGCAAAGTGATGTTCCAAATAGATTTTGGTATGGAAAGCATGTTTGTTATGACAATTTGAGATTATTTGATTGCAAAACTTTTGTACATGTGTCGAAAGATGAGAGTCAAAGTTAGATGTCATGACAAGGTAGTGCATCTTCATTGGATATGACCTTGATCAATTTGTTTACTGGCTATATGATCCAATTGAGAAGAAACTCGTGAGAAGTCATGATATTATTTTCATTAAGAATCAAACTATTGAAGATATTGATAGAGCAGAGGAACTAGAATCTTCAAATTTTGATGACATCGTTCATCTAGATGAAGTTCCTCACACAAGTGTGCATGATGTTGTTGGGCTTGATAATCATGGTGAAACCCAGAATCATGTGTCGAATCAACATGTTGATGTTGATAATAACAATGATAAAGTTATTGACGATTCTCCTACTCATGAAATTATGGACGAATCAAATATTCTGCTTAGGAGGTCCATAAGACAGCGGGTTCCTTCCTCTCGTTATTCATCCACTGAGTATGTTTTACTCATTGACCGTGGATAACCTGAAAGTTCCGAGGAGGTCATGGAAGATGAGTAGAATGATCAATTGATTGAAGCCATGCAAGATGAAATGAAGTCTTTGTATGAGAACCACACTTATGAGTTGGTGAAATTGCCCAAGGGCATGAGATCTTTGAAGAACAAGTGGGTGTTCAAAGTTAAAGTTGAAGAACAGAACTTGAAACCCAAATAGAAAACTAGATTGATTGTTGAGGGATTTGGTCAAATAAAGGGCATTGACATTGAAAAAATATTTTCCCATGTTGTGAAAATGTCCTCAATTTGTACAGTTCAAGGTCTGGCTTCTAGTCTTAGAGATTGAGCAGATGGATATGAAGATGACTTCCCTTCATGGTGACCTAGAATAAGAGATTTATATGGAACAACCTCAACATTTGTGTGCAAACTCAGAAAAAGTCTTTATGGCCTAAAGCAAGCACCTAGACAGTGGTAGAACAAGTTTGAATTTGTTATGGGGCATCAAGGCTACAAGAAGACTTCATTAGATCATTGTGTATTTGTACAAAAAAATTATGTTGATGATTTTATCATTCTATTGTTGTAAGTGGATGATATATTAATTGTGGGAAGGAATACTTCCAAGATAGATGAGTTGAAAAAGAGTCGTGTAAGTCTTTTGCTATGAAAGACATGGTCATACCAAACAAATTTTGGGCATGAGAATTACTTGTCTCCGATATGAAAGAAAGATTTATTTGTCAGAGAAGAAGTTCATGAACGTGTACTATAGCGCTTCAATATGAAGAATGATAAGCCTGTTAGTACACCTCGTGCTGGTCATATGAAGTTGAGAAAGAAGATGTCTCCTACAATTAGGAAGAAAAATAAGAGCATGACCAAAGTTTCATATTCCTCTGTCATTGGAAGTCTAATGTATGCAATGGTATGCACAACACCTGATATTGCTCACACAGTTTGTGTTGTCAGCAAATTTCTCTACAATCCGAGAAAATAGCATTGGGAAGCTGTGAATTGGATACTGAGGTATATTAGAGGAAACTCATATGAATGCTTGTGTTTTGGAGCATCAGATCCATCTTGAAGAGCTATATAGATGTTGATATGGTAGGTGGCCTTGGTAACAGGAAATCCACTACTGGATACTTGTTTACTTAATCGGGGAGATATATCTTGGCAGTCGAAGCTGAGTATATTGCGTCCACTCAAGCTGGCAAGCAGATGATATGGCTAAAATGATTTCTTCAAGAGCTTGGTCTGCATCAAGTAGAGTATATTTTCTATTGTGACAGCCAGAGTATGATAGACTTGAATAAGAACTCCATGTACTATGTAAGGACAAAATACATCGACGCTCGATATCATTGGATTCGTGAGGAAGTGGAGAGTGAATCATTTCATGCCAAAAAGATCCACACAAGTGAAAATCCTGCAGATATGATGACCAAGACAATACCAAAAGACAAGTTCGAGTTATGCAAAGAACTTGTGGGATGAGCCCTCTCTTAAGAAGATGTAGATACCTCCTTCTGGTGCATGGGACTGGAGGGAAAGATTTGTGGGGTTCCAACCCCATTTTATTAAAGTCTCACTTTGGTACAACTACATACCAACTATATCTTAACAATATAACTACATAGTTGCAAAGTTTGAAACTTAAGTATTTTCATGATGTCATTGGTGACGTCATTACCTGTAAATTTCTTTTATAAAGAAGCTCATTTTAAAACACACCAAGTTAGAGAGGAAAAAATATATCTTCAGATCAAAGTGAGGTATTCCATAGACTATATAAAACAGATAGTCTATGAAGAAAAATAGAGTGTGAGCGAAATTTTGGTAAGGTGGAAATCAAATAGTGTTATTCATTTTGAGTGTGTAGTAGACACTTTGAGTATTATATTAGTGACTACACAGTGTAAAAGTCCTTACTATAGTGATATCAGTTGCTCCTCTTGGCCCATGGGTTTTCCCCTTTTTAAAAGGGTTTCCACGTAAAATTTTTGATTTCATTTTTTTCCATTTTTTTTCTCTATGATTTAACCATATATATTTTTGTGTTAGTCCGTATTTTCCTAACATAGATACAAATGGAAGACATTTTCAGGAGATGAGTACAAGAAGATGAAGGGGCACTTGATACAATTCCGATTCAGGTTACAAAAAATGGAGATGTCACAAATCTTCGTGGCTTTGAATGCTTCCCTAATTTTGATGGTAAGATTCTAGGGGTATCCACAAATCTTCTTGATTCTCTTACCACTTAACATTCACATATTATCAAATGCATTTTGGTTAGTCAGACCAGTGAGATTGGGATACCGGATGCCTAAAAACAAAAATAGAAATAATGCATTGTGCTTTTGGACTTGTTACAATAGAAGCTAAGAAAGGAAGATATATAAGATAACTTCAAATACAAGTCATTAAAGTTATCTATTAATTTTGCTGAATGATTAATATGAAGAGATTGTTTATCAGAAATAACATCATTTAATTTAATGATTAAAAAATTAAAAATAATAACTAGTACAATTCTCGATAGTTGAAATTGTAGGGGTGCTTAGACAATTCATGAAGAATAAGATGAAGAGACAAGCATTCAATATTGGATAAAATAAAATAGACACTACAAAATTAATGAAAGAATTTGTTAGGATCGAAAATAATTAGGTGTGGTGCGGAAGCTAGCAAAGCAAACCTGAAAGACCAAGAGTAAGAAGACAAACAAAAAATACACCAAAAGACACAAAGATTTAACGTGGTTTGATCCATCGACTTACGTCCACAAAGAAGATGAACAATCCACTGTATAAATATGAGAGTACAAAATATAGAGAGAAACAACATCAACCAATTAACTCAGAATGCATGGGAGGTTCACACAAGTGATAACATATCAAGATTGTGACCCACAAATTCCCCCTTTAAACAATACTCTCAAAGCCCTTAAGATTACATTGTGAATGCTAATTAAGTTAGAAGGAACAAACCTATATTTATAGATTCCTAAATCTTTTCCTACAAGAAAAGGAATAGACAATACAAAACCTTTTCCTCAAAGGAAAACCTATTTATGGTAAAAAATAAGGGCAAATAAAACCTAGCAAATCTCCCCCTTGGTCTGAATTTCCGACAAAATAAATTTGTCCATCTTCTTCAATAATCTTCAACATATTGCATCTCTTCTCCATAATATCCTCCATTAAATCTATGTATCGACACAGAGAACTTCTCTGAAATAATTTCTCCAACAAAAATCTTCATTACTGTCAAAAAGGTTGCGGCTAGAACTACACCCACAAAGATGAACACCTCTGTCTAACCTGGTTCAATCATCGATTATCAAACCACTAAAATTGACTCATCATTGAATCTGGTTTTGATACCACTTGTTAGGACCGTAAATAAGTAGGTGTAATGTGGAATCTAGCAAATAAAACCTTGAAAGACCACGAGTAAGAAGACAAACGAGAAATATACCAAAAGACACAAAAATTTAACGTGGTTCAGTCAATTGACCTACGTTCACAAAGGAAATGAGCAATCCACTATAAATATGAGAGTAAAAAATATAGAGAAAAACAACCTCAACCAATTCACTTAGAATACATTGGAGGTTCACACAAGTGATAACATATCAAGCTTGTGTCCCACAAATTCTCCCCCTAAACAAAACTATCAAACCCCTTAAGACTATATTCTGAATGCTAATTAAGTTAAAAGGAACAAGCCTATATTTATAGAGCTCTAAACCTTTTCATACAATAAAAAGGATTATTCAATCTAAAACCTTTTCCTAAAAGGAAAACCTATTTATGGTAAGAAATCAGGGCACATGAAAAAAGTAATTACGGTTGATGACACTCATTTACATGGTAAATACGAGGGCGTGTTGTTGAGCGTTGTTGCACAAAATACAGAGAATCATGTTTATCCAATTGCCTTTTATGTCGCGGACAAAGAGAATGATGCATATTGAACATTCTTATTTGAGAAGTTGAAGGAGATTGTGGTCGATGAACCAAATTTGTGTCTTATTTTGATAGACACAAGAGTATCGCCGGTATTGTGAACATTTACAATCATGCTCACCATGGATATTATATGAGTAACCTTGGTGAAAATCTCTCACCATTGTGGAGACTCCATCTATCTTTACTATAATGCGGCAAAGGCTTATTCATTGGAGGATTTTGACAATCATCTTTTAGAATTCAAGAACAAATGTCCCGTGGCATCCGTTGTACTTGAGCATGATATTGGTTTTGAGAAGGGGAGCAGGGAACATTTTCTTGGAAATAGATATGATGTGATGACCACAAATATCGCCGAGTCACTCAATCGTATGTTGATTGACGAAAGGGAGTATCCCGTGACATCTATATTAATTCGATTGCTAAGAAGTTTGGAGAATTCTTTAGGGAGAGGGATTCATATATCCTCAAATCAATAGGTAATCAAATGGTGTCGGGTGCCAAAAAAATCGCAAGAAAAAATAATCGACGACGACTCTTTGTATGTGGAGAATTTTACCGGGGATGACAATCAATTTAACGTGTTTGGTTCAGGTCTTACATCGAATGCGAACCTACTGGAAAAGTTATGTTCTTATAGGGAGTGTGAATCCATCAAGATACCTTCTGCTCACGCGATGGCCGTTCTGCGATCGAAGCATGTCAATGATATTATATCAGCATCTTTGAGTACTCTTCGCCTTTGTATAAAGTTAAAGCGTACCTTCTTGCATACATTGATCCTATTAATGTTGTCCCTCTCGAGTCAGAATGGTGTGTGCTAGAATAATTACTTATGTGATGATTATTCCGCCTCTTGTCGATACCAAGCTTGAAAGAAAAATATGAAAACTTATCAAAGACGTTGGTGAGAATTTCAAGAGCAAGAGAAGGAACAAATGTTCAAAGTGTAAGAGAACCGGATGATGAGTCCACGACTTGGACTTATTTAGGGCTTTATTTAAAAGATTTAGTGTCCTAAAGTGCAAATTTGTTCCAATAACTTATATAAATCCTTGATTTTCAGGTATTTGGATTGAGGAACAAAGCATGGACACTTATGAGCAAAAAAGAAAAAGAACCAAGAAAAGAGGGCCAGAGGATCGCCTAAGACATTGGGAGAGTCGTCGAATGGCCATGGTCTCGACTAATGTTCTCGTATGCGAAGCCCTGAAGGAGAAAATTAAGTTGGCGATATAAAGGAGCTGTTGGCGATTCGCTGAACGATTCTGTGACACAATGCCATATCGCCCAAAGTTACAGAATATGTAGATGCTGAAGGCCAAAGCAAAAAAGGCGATGAACCTGACCAAAAGGCAGATCACCGAGTGAATTAGTGATCTTGACTTATTGCACTGAATGGTCCATTGCAACACCTTTTTAGCGACTATAAATACATTTTAAATTCTTAGTTTAGTATTGATCATTCAATATTAGAGTTTCATTTAAAGAATTAAGTATTGAGACAATATTTTCTTAGCTTTAAAGATTTCCATTTTCTGGAAAATTGGAAGTGAATTTTGAAGATTCTTCATTTTAGACCTTTGTAAAGACGAAATTTATCTTATCGAGTTGATGAAAACACAATTTGGTATCGATTCATATGCTTTACGATGTATAGCTATAAACCCAATTCTTTGAGTGTGATTATTTGATTATGAGTTTATTTGGCTTCTAGGTATTGTTAATTGATATTGTAAATATTGATTAAAATTGATTTTCTTCAGTAATTGTGTCTTAATCTAAAGGGATGTGGTTGCAAATGCAACTCTACCTTTGTGTTTTTGGTTTGCCCAAAAGAGGTTTTAAAAACAAAATTACTGATTTGATGGTCTGTGGGTATTGGGTTGTCATGGGTTCAGCTCGAGAGAGTGAATCCTAAATCCTTTTCCCCACATTCAGCTCAAGAGAGTGAATTGACTAAAGCGGAGTCTGTTCTTAATTGTTGCTTATTTGTGTTTGAGAGAAACCAATCTGATTTGGGGTAAATTGTTAGAGAGAAAGTTTATCCACACTAAAGTCTAGCTTATTCACTGTTAATTGCAATTAACCATTTTTCGACTTTAGCCATAATCTAATCACATCCCAAGGACCCGTCTCTATATTTGTTACTTTTGATTTTTTTGCTGCTGTAGTTAATAATTACAATCAAAATCCCCTGATATTTGACATTTGTGTCACCCCAAACTTGAACTATGTTTTTATTCGTAAATATTTTTAGCTATGACTGATTTGAGCATATTCACATTTGGCTATTGATTCTCAAATATGTATCACTCCCTGTGGGAATGATCCCAACCCAATTGGTTGGGTGATGTACTGACTAACTATCGTTTACACTTAGAATTGTATGAGGTGTCTTGATACGTGAAATTACCGGACACAAGAGAACTACATATGTGAACAACATTAAATCTTAAATAAACTTGATTGAATTTGTTTTTGTAATTAAGCTACTATTTTTTTTTTGCTGCCATCATTTTGGTCAATTTAGTTCTAGCTAATATCGTAAATATTCATAATATAATATAGATAAATCAAAAGATGACATACATTTTGTACGCTATCTATTAATGTGTATTATCGAATCCACCCGTTCTCTATTAGATTGTGTATTATTAATATATGAAAATTTATTGTATTCGTGATTCAATGGCTTTAATGCATGATATAGAATGATTAAAGAACGAAGTGTTGTAAAAAAAAGTCATGATCTGAAGTTGTGTATTTTAATGCATGTGTATTATTATTATTAACATGCATGCTATTTTGTATGCACCAAATCAAACTATAATAAGCTAAGTATAACTTATCCAAAAATGACTTATACAAACATTATCGGAATATACACTCTATCAAACGACCCTTAAAGAATTACCAAAAAACCATATGTTACTGTTGAAATTTACATATGAAAATATATATTAGTTGTCAAAATATATAGAGCCCTTACACAATCAATGCATCTATATGTGTGGTGTGTATGTCCAATAATATTTACACTCTGATATCAGTAAGGTATATTCAGGTTTATATCTATGTTGAAGAATTGCCGATACTGCACCTATTAGAATATGACACTTATATATCGACCAAAACAAGTAGAATTTAAAAAATACAATAATTAATTAATAATAAATTTTATTTTTCAAATGTATAAAATTAAATAAGTTTAAACAAGTCATATGATCATCTTAGAGTCAACATAAATTGGGTGTGGTGATAAGAGATGTATGAGGAAGAGTTGTGGTTATACAATCAACATCCTTAGAACAAAAAGTTTGAGAAAACATAAGTCTGTTGTGAGGATGATCACATGTTGTTCAACCACATATTGTTGACTGTCACACCCAATTTAAGTAGACTCATAGATGATAACATGTTTATTCTAAGATTGTTGATTGTATAACCACACATAACAAGTGTCATCCTTACACCATACTTATGATTTCTCAAACATTGTTCTAAGGATGTTGATTGTATAACCACAACTCTTCCTCATACTCTCTAATCACCGCACCCAATTTATGTTGACTCTAACATGATCATATGACTTGTTTAAACTTATTTAATTGGATAAATTTTAAAAATATAATTTATTATTAATTGATTGTTTTTTTTAAAATGCTACTAGTTTTGGTCTATATATAAGCGTCATATTCTAGTAGGTGTATTGTCGACAATGCTTTAACATAGATATAAACTCGAATATGCCTTACTAATGTCAGAGTGTAAATCTAATTGGTTTTACACACCACACAAATATAGATACAACGATTGTGTAAGGGTCCTATATATTTTGACAACCAATTTCATACACAAATTTTATAAGGTAATAAAACTTTAAATGCAACTTTTCAACGGTAACATTTGACTATTTGTTTTGTATAAAAGGAATGTAATCCCTCATAAACAACTCAAACTATCATAAATAACTCAAACACCTCTATTTTTACAATGTCTCAAGCTTATTAAACATCCAATGCAAAAAAGTCTTACAATTTTTATTGTGGTAATCGAGCTACGTTGAGAACGTCACACACCGATACAAATCCAGGTCGATAATTCTTTAATTGTGCAGTTGGCATATGCTTTTTTTGGTGACTTGAACATGAATCATTAATTATTAGACCATCAAATTTTTAAGGCGTTTTCAAATTTAAAATATTAAAAAAGATACGGGAATCCGAAAAGAATAGGGATCTGCTAGTGGTTTTCTTAAAAGAAGCCAAAGAGCAGAGGAATTACTTGAAAGTGTTGCTAAAAGATGCTGAAATAGATAGAGATCAACTAAAAGAAAGGTTGATTTTGACAAAAGAAAAAGAAAAACGCCTAAAATCTATATTATGTGGTTTATTTTTGGTATTTTCTATATGAAAATGTGTTTAAAATGTTAATAGGAATGTAGTGCTGAATTAATAAAGCATTGCTCTCTATTTATTACACACTTACTTTTATTTTTGATTGATAATGTTATAGATCAACAGTGATCGCAATCGATATAATTAGACATATAAGTTTATTGTTGATAATTGACTACTAAAAAGATCAACAATGATAGAAAAGTCACATACTATTAAGACATTGATTAATAAGAAATTAAAAAACCCTTAATAATAAAATATGTTTAACTGTCATATGTACATTTTTGTCGTCAAAAACAGCAAAACAACAAACAACTTTAACCATGTTCTTAAAAATCAACTATTTCAAAAACTAATTCTCTTAAAAAACCAAGTATCTCAAAAACCAAATTGTCTTCAAACAGGGTAAAACCCAACTAATAGAAAAACCAATTGTCTTCAAAAAACAACTATTTAAAAAAAATATCTTAAAACACCAATAATCACAAATGTCTTCCTCATCACCATCAACCTGACCATTAAAATCCATCACCATACCCATCACGTCAACTTCTTTTTCCACATCAGCGGCCAAGTCTTCTTCTTCCAATTTTCCCTTTTCTTCATTCTCTGTTATCTTATCCTCTTGTTGTTCTTTGTCATCTTCTCCACTTCCTTCATTTCTTCATTTTTCTTCTCTTCCAGCTTCTCCTCTTCAGTTTCTTCTTCTTTCTTTTATTCTAGCTTCTCCTCTTCTTTTTCTTCGTCGCTCTACTCGAGCTTCTCCTCTTCTTTTTCTGTTATCTTCTCCTTACTTGTTCTTCCTCTTTTTCTTTCATCTCCTCTTCCTTAATCTCTTCATCAGCTTCTTCAGCAAAGTATACATCAACTGCAACAAGATCATCACCGACTATTGCTATTGGAAGGATCTCGTCATCAATTGTTGGCGGTGAAAAGCTGTCATCGTTTACTGCAAGATCAGTGGCTAAGCATTACTACAAATAATTTTTTTTACGGAAATAATATATAAATTTATCTGCCTTTCTTTTTCTTTTCTTTTCATTTCTTCTCAATTTATTCTCTTATACATAAGCAATAATTTCCACCATTGATTGATCTAGGGATGCAACACGCAAACACATACTTTCGTCTTTAGAAGTACTTGGTACAAAATTCTCACAAGGTTGATTAGGATTGTGATCACTTAAAGATTCACCACATTCTCTACTGATGAAGTAAAGACACTCACACCTTTCATATTTGCCTTTAAGGCATCGAGAAATGTATCCTTCACTTCGTCCACATATGACTTTAATGTTGCCAAGTAATTCTTTTTTGTCTCACGGACAGTAGGTGTGAGGTATGGTGCACAACCTACGAAAAAATATATACAAATATTACATGACTTTAACCAATTTATGAATATTGCTAAATAATGATAAATAAACTTTGTACCTTTGAACTTTTTCTCTTGTACTTAAATGGATCACCTTCGATAATATTATCATTTTTTGCGGTGTGCCATCTAAGTAAATGCGGAATGAGTAAAGGAGAATCCAAGGACTTCTTTGCATACTTTCAAGATGAGGAAAAGCCTCATTATCCAAACCTAAAATTTATAGAAAAACAAACAAATAAACATAGGCTATAAAATAGTACACAAATATATAAGAATTTATCATAAATAAACTAAATAATTTATTCGAAGTACCAGAAATGCCGAGAGAAAGTCATACAGAGCACACGATGCATTTTTTGTCTCATTAAACACTTCACTTTACTTCTTCAAATTGATTTATTGTTCAAATACGTCAATGTTAAATTAAAACTCTCACTCCCACAGATAACTATTGAATAAATCTAAATTATCCACATCTTAATGTGGCTTGAATCTACAATTTTAGATCGATCATGGGAAAGCAACATTGTGTGGATGAACAAAACCAACGATTCAACTTCTGCTCCTTATTCAACTTGGAACTCTTGATCAAATGCATCAACTTTGTAGTACTAATAGACTTATTCTTAGTCACCTTGTAATAAAATTTCTCTCCTTTTTCAAGAAGTTTTTTCAATTTTGCATCACATGGTATGCTGAGCAATTCAACCCTGTAATCAATGCAAATTCTCTTAAGCCAAAACAATCAGGCTTATCATTCACACAAAACCTAAATTCATGTAATTGTTTTTGTCACTTTTCACACGTTGCAACAACATTTAATGGAACATATGTCCATTGAACTTGAACTGTTATGGAATATGCCTCAAGTTTCCAAAACAAGTACCTTTAAAATCATCATAATTTTTTCTTGAGCTAGAGGATTTATTAAATTACGATAAACAACCATCCTTTCTCTAACATAATTGTAACATTCCGAAAAGTACTAGACCTAATCTAGAGCCTCACAAGTTTATCTAAGGTTGATAATACTATTTTTAGACCTAAAATGATTTTTAAAAGTCATCTAGGAAGTTTTAGAGCCAAGACATCAAGGAAAGACCTTGACGTCCGGAAACTAGTTAAATTGAACTAGTTGATGTCCCTATGTTTGGCGAAGGATTGGGAGGGTCAAATGAAGTCTAAAACTTGTAAAAAGACTTTAAATAGTTAAATTTGTAATATAGAGGGTCTAAATATAAGGGGTAGACCCTATGACCTAAAACTAAGTAATGATCGTTATGAAAGACATTTCAAGAGGAACTCTAGCTTAGCATCGAGTGAACTTGAATATGAGGGTGGCGCCTTCCCAAGGAGGGAAGGTAGGGTTCACCATAGTCCTCACAAGGTGGATAGCCTCATAGCCCAAGAAGGTCATAGAGTGATATTTCCATGACATCCCCCAAGCTCCATAAACTATGTTGCCTCCATAGGAATACTAGCTAGTGGATCTACCTAGATGCTATGTTTATGTTTGGTTCTATTTTGGCCGGTATACCACCTTCCATCTGTGTAAGGTTTTACAACACCGGATACCACACTTAGCTCTTGTGGTCTATGTAGGTTAAGGCAAGTGTTCCTGAAAGTAAAATAAAGTAATGAAGTAAACACAGACTAGGATGACTTAAGAGGTTTGACTTAGCCTAGGTAGGGGTTTGGGACTCTACCTATGCCTTGCACTAGTTTGCCTTGAGGGAAGCCTTAGGAGGTTGTTATTATGTTCTATGATGTATATGCTATGTATGTGTTGACGCTTACATGTTAATGACACTATGTGATATGAGTTTCACTTATGAACATGTGGTTGGTCTCTATTGTTAAAGTATGACGATGTTATCTCTTAATGGCATAGTATGTTAAGTTGGGCATTGCTTATTGTTCTTGTTGAGTTTACTTAGTTGGGTAAGGTTATGGGGCCTTACTTAGCCATTTCACTAGTGGACTTAATGGGGGTGTATGAGTGATGGTCTTGCTTAGGTTATGATGTTATGAACTCATGCTTGTTGATATTATAACTTGATGATATAGTTGTCTTGATTATATGCTCAATTACGTTGATATGCATGTTGACTTAACTAGACTTGATATTGATGGTCTTGTGGTGTACATGGTCTTGACTTAAGTAATATGTACTTATTGACTTGTGTTGGTTCTTTGAATGTGCATAAGGTATTTATAAAGTGAATTTGTATGCTTTGAAGTAAATGTCCCTTTTTAGCATGATTTCTGTGTTGTGTGTGCATAAGTGCCTATACTTAGTACAAGTGATGTGATAACCACATTTCTCCCTCTGTCCCAAACATTTTAGGTTCCGGTCGTTAAAGGGTTCATGACGACTATTGAAGGAAGACTTGGAATCTCCTTCTCCAAGTTTGGTAGGTCCTCACCTTCCGAGGACAATGCCTATATCAAGTTATTAATGTTGTTCTAGTTATAAGACTTCTAGTTCTTTCCTTTTCATTTGAAGACGATTGTTGTATAGCCTATATGAGGCTCTTTGTTGTATTGAAGTATGGGTTAAGCCCAATTGTTGAATTCGTTTTAGATGGTTTAATATGAGACATATTATAGACTTCTTATGAGATTATGTTCTTATACTATGTATGTGAAATAAAAGTAGAAGACTATGTAATCTCCTTATACGAAGGGTCTATGTATACTCGATAAATATATATATTGTGTGTAAGCGAGAGGTCTAACTAAACCTTAATGTAGAAGTAAACGAAAAGTTTTAAATTTTCCGCAATTTTAACCTATGAATGTAATGATGAATTCTAAGAGGCTAGTCTTAGTCCTCTTCGAGGCCGCCGCCGCCGGTTACGTTTAGGGGGTGCTCCCCGGACGTGACAATAATTTTTTTGCTGGAAACGGTCCTATTTCATCTATCCATGTCTTCAAATCATACTACTTACCAGAAATGTCTTTTGCACCTCATCACCAATTTGGGTATCTCTACTGCTCTCATCTTTATTATCACTTTTATCATTACTAGATTAAACATCATCACTATATTGTGCATTACTATCCTGATAGTTTTCAATCTCAGCCATTGTATCAGAGTCAGTGTTTGACTGATGTTCTTCCACAAATTCGTTTTCTTTTTTGAAGCTTTGTAAACTTCTTCAATCTTCCTTTTTCTTATTTTTAGAGCATTAGGAACAGATCGTTTAATGATGCCGCCTCTAGTTTTAGCCATACTATAAATATACAAGCAAAATAAATTTGTCTTATCAAAATATCGACCACTAGTCTATTAGCACAATCAAAGCTTACATTAAAAACACATATAAAAGAAGTTGCAGTTCAAACAAAAATCGAAAGTGAAATCGCAAACATAGAACAATAAAATCAATGAAAATACAATAATAAGTTTCAAATCGCTAACATAAAATTTTCAAAATTAAGTTATATTGGTGGGAACAACACCACATCTTCTCAACGAACTCAGTTAAAGAAGAACCAATATGGGTATAAAGCAAATGGAAATGGATATTTACGTGAAGTTTCAACTAAAATTTAAGATTAACAAAATAATAACGAAACTGATCAAATTTGCCCCTTAAACTATGTGAAATAGACCATTAATACCCTCTGTTACATTATGGGATAAAAAATGCCCTCACCATTAAGAGATCACAAATACCCTCCAGAGTTATTATCAGTGATTTGGAAAGTCACATGACACTCTTTCCACCATCTAAGCTTGCCCACTAGGATACACACTAAATTTTGACCCAATTTATAATTCATACCCTAACCCATTCTTACTAGACCCGACCCACAAAAATTAAGAGGAAAACATCATCTTTACACCTCATTTTTCCTATTCAATTGATCACGTGACACAATAAACACAAATATTAAAATGATAAGTTTATATTTGGCATTTTTATAGGTTGGTTGAGGGGACGAAGACTATGGATGCCGACCTTATTAAAGATGATGCTAATCACGCAGCACCTCGGATGGGACCAAAGTTTACTCAACTACTATCGGTGCTAATTTTCCCAGAGATATGGAGCAGATCCAGGTTGAGCAGGTTGCCGATACTTCCATGCCTCCCATTACAATGGATGCCATACTCTCCCTTCTATCACCACTAGTCAGGCTATGAGCTCTTACCGAGCCAATCTCCCTTGACGTTCAACTTTAGTTCCTTTGGCCCAAGTTTAGAGGTTTGAGGCCCATATGACTATGTTCATGTAGAACATAAGGCCCTGCATACAGGAATCTGTTGAGGAGTCTGAGGCTCATATGGAGTAGATGATGGATGCCAAGATTCAGGCAGTCCACAAGAGGCTAGATGCATTTCACCAGCGAGTACTTGAGAGGAATGGACCCACAATTGATGTTACTTCTTTCCAGACAAAGTTGGCTAGGCTCCGTTCTGATGAAGATGCTCATCTAGTCCCTGTTGTGATTGTACCGGAGATCGCACATGCGGTTGATGAGGATGAAGTGATGATGTCTACATTCTTTGGTGATACTTTTCCACCATCCAACCCTTCTCGTATGACTTGGAAGTGCCACCGCTCTTATAAGCACAGTTCTTGTCACATCCGGGGAGCACCCCCTAGACGTAACCAGCGTCGTCGTCTTGGAAGAGGACTAAGACTAGGCTCTTAGTTTACATCATTACATTCATAGATAAAAATGCGGAAAATTTAAAACTTTTCTTCTATCTATCGTGAGGTTTACATAGACCTCTCGCATACATATAATTATTCATATCGGGTATACATAGACCCTTCGTATAAGAAGAATACATAGTCTTCTACTTTTATTACACACACATATATATAAGATATAACATAGTCTTAAAATGGATGTCTCATCTCATAACCATCTATACAAGAGTATAACAATTGGGCATAGCCCATACATCAATACAATAAAGCCACATATAGGCTATACAATCTTTAGTACTTAAATGAAAGGAAATGAACATAATGTCTTTAAGACTAATCAATATCCGATGCTAGAAAATGAAATTTTCCTCAAAGTGGTGAGGACCTACCCAACTTGGAGAATGATAATTCTAAGCCTTCCTTCAAAAGTCGTCACAAGCCCTTCAACGACCGGAACCTAAAATATTGGGGAAAAAGGGAGAAATGGGGTTAGCACAACACTTGTACTAAGTATAGGACTACATTCACACACAACATAAAATCATGCTAAAAATGGACCTTTCATTAAAGCATGTTATTTTACTTTGAAAAGCCTTATGCACATTCAAGAACCAATACAAGTCAATAATACATATTCATTAAGTCAAGACCATGTACATCACAATACCAACAATACTAAGTCTAGTCAAGTCACCATGCATATCAACATAATTGAGCACATAATCAAGACAACTCTATCATCAAGTTATAACATCAACAAGCATATATAAGAGTTCATAACATCATAACCAAAGAAAGACCATTACTCATGAACCCTCATTAAGTTGTGCAATGATTAAGGAAAGCCCCATAACCTTACTCAATCAAGTAAACCTAACAAGAACCATAACCAATGTCCAACTTCACATAGCATATCATTAAGAGTACATAACATCATACTTTAGCAATAGATACCAAACACATGTTCATAAGTGAAACCAACATCACATAGTGTCATTAACATGTAAGATCATCATATACATATCATTTACATTTATAAGCATATACATACATAAGAACATCCTTCCAAGACTTCCGTCAATGCTAACTAGTGCAATGTATAGGTAGAGTCCCATACCCCTACCTAGACTAAGCTAAACCCCTTAGGTTATCCTAGTTAGAGTTCATTCCATTACTTCATTTTACTTTTGGGAACATCTTGCCTTAACCGACATAGACACATGAGCTAATGTGGAATTCGGTGTCATGGAACCCTACACCGAAAGAAGGCGGATTACTTTCCAAGGTAGTACCAATACATGAACATAGAAACTATATGGATCTACTAGCTAGTATTCCTATGGGGGCAACATAGTTCAAGAATTAGGAGATGTAGTTTGGACCCTCTTTATGCTACATGCATTATAGTCTCCAATCTCATGAGTACGTTAGTGATCCTACCTTCCATATGTGGGAAGGGACATTCCTCACTCTAGTTCACTCGGTGCTAAGCTAGAGTCCCTTTTTGTAATGTCTTTAAGCATTTATTAATGATCATAGCTTAATTTAGGTCATAGGGTATATCCCTTATATAATCATCATCATAACTCAATAATAATTTCATGAGTATTTTACTTTCATTACAATTCATACATGTAAGGTTAGCACATTTACATAATTACATCATGATAAGACACATTGGTAAGTTATAACCATCCTTATAACATTTACATCTTATCCAACAACTCACAAACCATAGTTTAAGACATTACAATTCAACATCATACCAACCCTAATCAATCTTAATCATAAGGTATACTTCAATATAACTTCATCACTAAACACAAGTAATCATAATTGAAGTAAAGAATTGAGATCACAAGACTTAACCCAATCTCCTTCACAAGACATCATCAAGGTCTTACCATCAACCATCCAATTAAACCCAAAAATGGGTGTAATATCATCACACAATAGCAACCAACATGATAATAAAGTCAATTGAATCACTAGACAATAATTCATTACTAGTTCATAGCCTAGGATTAGAGACTTATGTCAAATTCATGATCTCCTTCACAACCTAGATTAATTACTCAAGAACTAGAATAATAGGGTTGAAATACATCTCAATATACTAATAAATTAGCATAATAACAACCTAGAATAGTAATTCACACATTAACCAAGCCAATTGTATCAATACTAGATAATTCAATTCAAGGTCACAACCTAGGGTTAGGGGAAAAGGTCATCTTTCCACAACTAGGTCAATTCATCAAGAAGTAGTATAATTGAGTCATTATACATGTTAATATACTCATAATAATCAAAAGTAATCATAAACCAATCAATTCACAAGATCAATTTCGTATTTGAAGAAAACCCAATTTAATTTCATCTTTTTGAAATTAATTTGGAGGAACCCTTTGGGGAAAGAGATCCAAAGGTGAAAGGAATCCCATACCTCAATAATTGATGAAGTTTTATGGATACAACTTGATATTTAGAAGTCCTAGAACCCTCTTTTGCTTGGTTTTATATGGAGTTTCTTTGGGAGAGAGAAAGAAGAGAGAAGGAAGACCAATTGGGTTTTGGGAATTATAAGAATTAAGTGAGGTTTTAGGCTTAGGGTAGTTATATAGTATCTTAAATAACTTAATTAACCACCCATAATACCTAATTAAACTCCTAAATAAACTAACTAATCAAATGAATTAAGTGAAACAAAGCAGCAACACACATACTTGACCTACGAGTCCCCGACTGACGGGCCATAGGTCAGGCGACGGGCAGTGTGGCCTCTGTGCTGCGTGTCTGTGGTTTTGGTAAGATACTAGCCAAAAGACCCCTTCAAAAATTTGTATAAGTGACCATCGATGGTGGAAATGACACCCGATTGGACCACGATTCATAGCCTGCAACTCGTAGGTGGACACTGCCTTTTGGCTGCTTTTTGCCAAATTGCAAGGGTCCTTCTCAAGGGACCTTGGTTGGTCCTTGGGGAGTCGTACCCGTACGTTTCGACTATAAACTAACTCTAATACGTGTTAGATACCTCACCACCAAATTTCATCATTTTCTGACTCTTAAAACTTAGTTAAATAGGATAAGGCACACTAGCACCTCTTGAACTACTTTTCGGACGTCATGGACGTTCCTTGAGGTTTTGAATCTAAAACTTCCTAAACAACTTATATACATTATAGTTGACTTTAAAACAATGTTAAAACTCTTAGGCTCTCATGTTAGGTATCTAGATTAGGCTTTAGACTTTTGGAGTATTACATTTCTGATACCGATGAGGCCCGAAGAGAAAGAAAGAGACAACGACATGAGTTTGTGACAACCCAGATATAGTTGAGTATTGATGAGAAGATGCGATAGCTGAGGGCCCGTGAGATAAGTGTTGGTCCATCTGGTTTGAGGAGCACTACTGAGGGTGTTCCCACTATTGATGATGGCACTACTAATGGAGTTCCTATTGCTGATCCAGCGAGTTCAGAGAATCGATACCACCAACTTCATGATTGGTCATCAGATCTTATACGCCACAAGATTGCTTCACACTATGTTTTATTTTTCTTTTTTTGTGCATTGAGGGAAATTGCACTGATTTTTTGTGGGGTGGGGTTAATGGGTTGTAAGTGATGGGCTGAAGTCTGAGCAACCTAAATAATAACCCACACTCTGCATTTTCTCTCCTTTGTTCATTTTCTCAAAGGGATGGTTTTACTTTTCTGTTGAACCGACATGTGTAAGATTGTATGTGTAGAAGTAGATAGAAAGAATGAGAGCATGATGGCATAAGAAACCTAAAATTTATACACGTCCAATTTTTTTGAAAATGTGCTAGATCTATAGTCTGAATGTGTTGGATCTTCATATGATATGATTGGAACTGGTAGGATAGAATGCTTAAGCTAAACCTTGAACTAGGTGCTTCAATAATGAAACAATGTGCCAAGAGTGTGTGAGATGATTTTGTATATTCATGTAGTGTGAGCCAATCTTGAACTTTCCATGTTAGTCGTGTTAAGACAATCTAGGATAGGAATTGGAAAATGATCATAGGCCCTTGTTTAAATGATTCTACTTAAGCCTAAAATGATCATACAAAAAGAAACAAATTCTCCCTTTTGATCCAAATTTTTGAGCCTAATGTAGACACTTTTTTAAATACACCTAACTCCCCTTCCCTAAAAGACTATTTTGTCTATGGTTCCTCTTTGGACATATGCACTTAACTTAGGCCAAAAGCCTAATTTGAGGGTGGGTAATTCAGAAGTTACCTTAATCTCGGCCATGGTCCGACTACGGACATTGTGCACCCCAATCATGCAAAATACATAAGTTGAGGGTGGATATGAAAATTGAAACTAAAAGAAAAGGGTATGAAAAGATTTATCTGTAGAAGAAAAAAGGATGGAAAAAGATGTGACTGAATTCAAAAGAAAAAAAGAAAGAGTGATAATGAGGCTGAAAAAACAAAGAAAAAAAAGTAAAAGAACAAAAAGAAAAGTGAAAAAGAAGAATGAAAAAATCAAGTCACATCTGTGCTGAATAAAGTCAAGGAAAAGAACTGAAAATAAAAACATGTCAGAAATGGTTGAGAAAAGAGGTCAATAGACAATGTAATGTAAAGGAGGTTAGAAAAGGCACTAAAAATACCTAAGCATATCCTACCTGACCTTGAGCCTACTTTACAAGTTAAGAAAGTCATATAGTGATCCTAGTAGCTCGTCCGGAGAGGTTGTGCAATAAAAATAAGGGCAAGTATATGGTATTGAGCACTAAATGTATTGAATTCACGTCTGAGAGTAAGTGTTTACTGAATCCTTAAGCTTAAATATCTGATTATTGTATGAAAAAGGATTTCTTTGAAGTGAGGGAACTAGTTACATTGTTGGAGAGTTGATACCTTGGTGATTGTTAAAAGTGTATGTGATGACATCTATTGGTTCGTCTATGTCATGTTTTGATCCACATTAGTTAGCTTATTGAGTCTAAATTGAAAGATTTGCAGTGAGTGAAGAACATGATTGAGAAAGCCACGTGATTGCTTGAGTTTGTATGTTTGCTTCTACATAAGTGTCGGTTAGAGTTTTAGTGTGTCGCTTGAGGAGGGTGTTGATATACTGTGATTTTATGGTATTTTTGATGCATTTAACTTGGATTTTTGTGAGAGTCTTGAGACTTTTGTAAATATATGATGGTTTATGTGTAATTCTTGCAAGAAATAGGTACGGATACGGTTGATTGAGATAAGAGCTGAAAATTGCAGAAGTGGCCAGTGATGGAGCCAACCACAGACCGTAGTTCCTGTGATGGACCGTAATTGAAGTATCGTAGGTGTGAGTTCAAGTAATTCTGACCAAGTGTTGAACCACAGAGGCAAATAACGCCCTGTTAATTGAAGACGAACTGTCCTGCACTTCTGTCGTTTGTGATCAGAGAGTTGAAGTTCAAGTATTTGAACAACGGAGGCAAGTGACGGACCATAATCCAGCCCACGGACCATAGTTCAACCGTCGCGTGAAGGCCTGAAATATTTTCCAAGTGCTGATCCAAAGAGGGAAACCACAAACGTAAGTTGAACCACGGTCTGTAGTTCGTGTCGTCGATTGAAACCGTGTATGAGCTGTTATTTTCCTTATTTTGTTTCCTACTTGGTTTAGAATTTTTTTACTATAAATATTAGTTTTTATTTCCGTTTTTAAGGGTTAGACTATTTTTTCTTTGAGATTTCTTTGCAAACACTTCAGCAAATTTAAATCTTGAAGTTTAGTTTTATTAATTTTGCTTTTAATTTACAATTGAAGATTCCGTTATTCATCTACTTTTATTGTAAGTTCATGATTCTTCTGAACAACAATATGAATTGTGAATTCTCAAGCATGAGTAGCTAAATCCAAAACTACGATTGTGGAAACCATGATCAATTAACAACGTATGACTAGTAAATAAGTAATTCTTGAATAGTGTTTATGCATGTATTGTTAATTTTTTCATTTAAAAGTCTTTCTCGTGGTGCATAATGTTAGAACTCGTCTTGTTCCTACTAGCCTTACCAATGGGTAATGAATGAGACAAGAATTAAGAAACGAAGATATAGTTAAGGATTTGTTGCTATCTAATAGTCTGACTTTAATCAGTTGAGGAAAGGGTGAATACACTAAGTGAATTGACACGAGGGCTAATCTGAGGTAAAGGTAAGAGTTAGTAAGGCACACAACCGTAGACTTACCAAGTTTTGAGTTGAAAGTTCCTACTTGTATTACCAATCACATAGAAATACACAACTTTTCAACCTTGCATGACAAACACTAGGATAGAGTTACTTTTATTAGGAATACCGTGTTAAGAGCTCGTTGGGTACACATGTGCCCTAGTTTTAATCTCCTATTGATATCTCAAAGTTGCAAACCTGGTTACTTGTGACTAATAGAATCAACAATCTTTTATTTTATTTAAAAAAAAAAAAATTGTTACTTTTCACGGAAATAGTTTGACTAAATGAATATAATTTTGAGTTCTTTTGAGTCTAAACCATATTCCTCGTGGGATCGAACCTAACCTTCAAAGTTGGGTTCTTTACTTGATTATGATCATGTATACTTGTTTAATAATGTGTAATTTGAGCGTATTATTTCCGCATTTACAAGCCCTTTTTAGAAGTTACCCAAAATCCTCAATTTTTTCCGCGTGTAATAGCCATAGATCTAGCACACGGAGCACCCAAAAAAGTTTTTCTCAAAAAACTTTATGAGGACCTCCGTAATTAGTTGTAGAACCACCACTTATACTCACACCATTTTAAACACCTCTTTCCACATTTACAAGCTACTTTTGAGGAATTATCCAAAATCCTCAATTTCTTTATGTGTTATAGCCCATGGATCTAGCGCCAGGAGCACCCAAAACTTTTTTTCTCAAAAAAATTATGAGGACCTCCCTAATTAGTTGTGGGAACCAGCATGTAGATTCACACCATTTTTAATGCCGAATTCCGCATTTACTAGCCTTCCTTTAGAAATTACCCAAAATCCTCGATTTTCCGTGTGTTATATAGACCATGGATTTGGCGCCCCGGAGCACACAAAAAAACTTTCTAAAAAAACTTTATGAGGACCTCCATAATGAGTTGGGGAACCACCACGTATACCCACACTATTTTTAACACGTATTTCTGCATTTACAAGCCCATTTTAAAATTACCAAAAATCCTTGATTTTTTCGTGTATTAAATTAGCTCATGGATCTGTCGACCCGGAGAACCAACAATGTTTTATCAAAAAATTTTTGTGGACCTCCGTAATGAGTTAGGGACTAGTACATATACTCACACAAATTTTCTATTTACGAGCCCTTTTTAGAAAGTACCCAAAATCCTCGATTTTTCGTGTGTATCCCATAGATCTGGTGCCTGGAACACCCAAAAATTTTATTCGAAAAAACATTATGAGGACCTCCTTAATGAATTGGGGAATCACCACATACGTTCACACAATTTTTAACGCATAATTCCGCATTTACAAGGCATTTTTATTAATTATCCAAAATTCTCAATTTTTTGTGTGTTATAGTCTATGGATCCGGCCCGAAGCACTCAAAAAGTTTTTATCAAAAAAACTTTATGAGAATATATGTAGAGAGTTGGGGAACCACCACATATACTAACACCATTTTAACACCTATTTGTGCATTTACAAGCCATTTTTAATAATTAACCAAAATCCTCGATTTTTCTTGTGGTATATAGTCCATTGATCTGGCGTCCGGAGAACCTTAAATATTTTTCTCAAAAATCATAATGAAGACCTCAATGATTTAAGTAACCACCACATATACCAACACAATTTTTAACTCCTATTTGAGAATTAAAAGTCTTTTTTTAGGAATTACCGAAAATCCTTGATTTTTCATGGGTAATCGCCCATGGATCTGTCAACCCAGAACATAAAAACAAAATTTCTCAAAAGATTCATGAGGACCTTCTTAATGAGTTGGGGAACCACAAAGTATACTCACATTATTTTAACGTCTATTTTCGCATTTACAGACCCCTTTTTAGAAATTACCCAAAATATTTGATTTTTCGTGAGTTATATCCTATGGATCTGGCGCCTCTGAAAACCTCTAATGTTTTTATCAAAAAATATTATCAGGACCTTTGTAATGAGTTGGGGAACCACCATATATACTCCCACCATTTCTTTAACGCCTATTTCCGCATTTACTGCCCTTTTTATGAAATGCCATTTTTTTTTATTTTTCGTGTGTTAATAAAGGCCTTGGATCAAGCGTCCGAAGCACTTATCAAAAAACTTTATGAGAACCTCTATAATGATTTGGGAACCACCACGTCTACTCACACCATTTTCTTAAAGCCTATTTTCCACATTTACAGGCCCTTTTTTTAGGAATTACCCAAAATTCTCATTTTGTCGTGTGTTATAGCCCACAGATTTGGCGCCTGGAGCACTAAAATTATTTTCTCAAAAACATGTATGAGGTACTTCGTAACGAGTTGGGGAACCACCACGTTTATTGAAACCATTTTTTTAACGTCAATTTTCACATATACAAGCCTGTTTTTAGAAATGTCAAAAAATCCTCGATATTTCATGTGTTTTCTATGGATCTGGCGCCCCGGAGCACCCAAATATTTTTATCAAAAAACTTTATGAAGACCTCAGTAATGAGGTGGGGGACCACCATGTATATTCACATTATTTTTAATGCTTATTTCCACATTTACAAGCCCTTTTTAGGAATTACAAAATCTCCTCGATTTTTCATATGTCCTTTTTTTCAGGCCTGTTCGGAAATACGATTCCCGCGAATGATCAAGTTGGTGAGCCGTGTGATGGGAAACCTCCCGCACGGTTCAGAGAGAATTGAATTAGAATGAGAGGTTTAGCACCACATTAGTGCATGCAAGAGAAGCTCGCTCTATTCGCAGATTGGTCGCATCAAAATAAGGGGTTACATATGATTTTACATTTATAGACAACTTTACCGATTTCTTTATGTATCTTTGAAAATTTATCTTCATTTCTCTGAGATTGTGGAGAAGACATGTATAGTCCAATAGTCCATAGATATGGCGTCCGAAGCTCCCAAAACGTTTTCTCAAACAACTATATGACGACCTTCTTAATGATTTTGGTAAACACCATATATACTCACTGTCACGCACCGAACCTACACCCTTGGCATGGCCGGCACTTGAAGAGCATTGCTGACCCCAAGTGAACCCTTGGCATGGATTACTTAACTGAGCGAAAGACTTAACTCATAAAATAGTCTAATTTAATAACTTAAAGAAAATAAGTTTGCCAAAGTGACACTTAAGTCCCATAACAAAATATCTGCAATACAATGATGAGAGACTCAATACTAACTATCTAACTATCTATGAAGCCTCTATAATACTAAGATGGATGTTGGGACAGAACTCACAACATCCTATAAAAGAAAGACTCAATAGCGAATAAATGTGTCCTCCGCAATGCAAGGAGGCTACCACTGACTCCAAGTTCTCAGCTGGATCAACAGGCGCTGGATGATGCTGATCCTGTTTACCTACATATGCATCTTGATACTATGCAGGCCAACTTGTATCAGTACATTGAATGTACGACTATGCGAGTTGGAATGCTAACAACAAGTTAAGCTTGAAAAGAATAAGAAGGAATACTTACCTTGGCTCTGCTCAAATCATGAATAACTTGATTTAATATAAAGAAATAAAACACAAGCAATGTATATAAGCCTATAAAACTATGAAAACACTTAGTTCGTTAAAGAAATACAATAACAAACTTACTTTACTTATATATAAAGTAAAATAGTTTCTGTGGGAGATTATCTAACCGACAAACACCACTATGAGCGTAAGTGGTGATACAATGTCTTGCCCACGCTGCCAGAATTATCCTATACTTACTTAACTTAGTGGATCCACTAGCTTAACTTATGTGATCATCTAAAAAGTATGATCCATTACAACCCATGATGGCTAGATGGTTTATAGAGACTTGGATATCTATGAACTCGCATCCCGATATCAGTGATCAATACTACTCCCAAAAATATACTTAGCTCATGTGTTTTTAAAACAACTTCTTTCTTTGCTTAAGATAATTGCTCAACACTTAGCTTTAAAAGCTCTCTTGGAATCTATGTCCCTTTTCTTGCTCAAAACACTATTGGAAATCTTAGTTTCCTCTTATCTTAAATGTGAAATCATTTATAAACTTTTAGGGAATACTCAGTTCCCTTATAACTTTTGATAAATGAACTCAACTATTTACTCTTTACTTAGCTTGAAACTTGAGTCATAAAACAAAGTTAAAACATTGCTAAAGACTCTTGAAAACGTTGAAAAACTTTGCTTTGACTTGCTTCTTAACTTTTGGACTTGACTCTTAACCCCTTTGACTTTGATATTAGCTTTCCTTGAATGAAATTATGAATTTAAGTTTATGATTTGCGTTTTTGGTGATTCCTAGGTGTTTAGAAATCATTTGATGTAATTATAATCATTGGAAAGTGTTAATACACCTTAGAAGGACTTAAATTGGATAAACTACAAAAACTGGCAAAAAATGCCAATTCGGGCGCATCTGGGGCGCGCCGCACCTGTACTCAAGTTCACAGGACTCATCCTGGCGCATTTCAGGCGTGCCGCCCCAGGACTTTTGGCGCAGATGGGGCGCACCGCGCCTGGTGTTGCCGATGTGAGTCCGACAACTTTCTCCTCTCGGTTTTCAACGCAAACCCCCTAAACTTCCATAGTTATTTTCCCAAACCCTTAGGATCATTAGTACCTTAAATACAAAATAGATCTAAGTCAAAAAAACAACTCAGAATTACGAATCAAATTAATAATAGGAATTCAACAACTCAACCACCAGGAATTGGACAAGATTTTTCAAGAACTCAGTTCTTAACATGTAAACAACTCTAGAATCACTGAATTGAAACAATTTTGGTGTGTTGGTGAACTAAATAAACACAAAATATCTCACATACCTTGATAGAGATCACCCCCGATGAATTACACTCGCAAATCTTAACGTTCTTGGCGAATTCCTTGACTTCTTTCCCTTTCTTTCTTCTTTTCTCTCTTCTCCAAGCCCTAAACGTAAAGTCTAATCTTCCAAACTGAACTAAACTTAGTTTTTACCCCAATAAACCCCTATAAACGAAATAGGAAATTAATTGGTGAAAAGACTAATTTGCCCTTCCTTAAATGCGGATTTGGACTTTCCTCACTTCAATAGCCCAACTTCCAACAGGCATATCTCAATCATATGATTCGAAAATGCACATACTCAGCTACGTTGGAAATATTTATCCAGGATCTTTCCAACCATAACAAAAACTACCTCTAACTCATTCAGAGCTAGAATTTATGGCCGTTTGAAAATGACCAAAACTTAATTTTCAAGATTTTTTCTTTTCTTTCCAAAAATGAATATTTTTAGTTTCTTAGCTTATTCTTAGCCATTTCAAATTGTGAGATGTTACAATATCTCCCCCTTGGGAAAATTCATCATCGAATGAGATTTCTTTCTCTAAGCTAAGGATAGTAACATCAAGTTCAACACTTAGCAAACAAAAGCAAGTAACCACATGCTTACTCATAGTTTATAAAGTACTAAGAAGAGAATTAGTACCTTCATATGAATTCTCTCTAGATTCAAAGAGATGTGGATACCCTTCTTCATAACCTCTTCATCTTCCCAAGTCGCTTCTTCAACAAATTGGTTCCTCCAAAGGACCTTGACTGATGTAACCTCCTTTGTTCTCAACTTGCGAACTTGGCGGTCTAAAATGTTAACCGGAATCTCCTCATAGGATAATCTATCCTTAATCCCAACACTTTCAATTGGTACAATCAATGAAGGATCACCCATGCACTTTTTCAATATAGAGATATAAAACACAGGATGAACTGCTGCTAACTCTTGTGGAATCTCAAAGTCATAAGCTATATTGCCAATCCTTTTGGCTATGAGATAAGGTCCAATATACCGAGGGCTAAGTTTCCCCTTTTTACCAAACCTCATAACACCCTTCATGGTTAAAACCTTCAAGTATACCCAATCATCCACTTCGAACTCTAACGACCTTCTCCTAACATTTGTGTAGGATTTTTGATGACCTTGTGCCATTTTCAATCTCTCTTGAATCACCTTCACCTTCTTCATAGCTTGGTGAACTAGATCTGGTCCTATCTACCCTGCTTCACCAACTTCAAACCACCTAATAGGAGATCTGCATCTTCTCCACAAAGAGCTTTGTATGGAGCCATTTGGATGCTCGAATGATAATGGTTGTTTGAACCGAACTCAATGAGAGATAGATGATCATCCTAATTCCACTTGAAAACAATCACACAAGCCCTCAACATATCTTCTAAGGTTTTGATAGTGCGCTCCTCCTGCCCTTTCGTCTGAGGGTGAAAAGCAGTTCTTAAGTTTACCTTTGAACCCAAACCTTTCTGGAAGGATTTCCAGAACTGTGTAGTAAATTGTGCACCTCTATCTGAAATGATCGAAACTGGGACTCCATGAAGTGTCACCACCTCCTGAATGTATAACTTTGCATAATCCTCTACCGAATGAGTGATCTTTACCGGAAAAAAGTGGGATGATTTGGTCATTCTATCGACAATCACCCAAATTGAATCATGCTTCCTGCGAGACCTTAGTAACACTGTGATTAAGTCCATACTAATCATCTCCCACTTCCATTCTAGAAGTTCTATATTATGAGTCAACCCTCCAAGCATTTGGTGTTCTACTTCCACTTACTGGAAATTTGGGCACTTGGCAACAAACTCAATAATGCCCTTCTTCATACCTTCCCACCAATATACATCTCTCAAATCACGGTACATCTTGTGGAATACGAATGAATGGAATATTTAGAGCTATGAGTTTCCTCCATGATCCTCTCTTGGAGTCCATCCACCCTAGATACACACAATCTACCTTGATATTTCAGCACACCATCTCCCCCTTGTTGAAAACCTAATACTCTTTGCTTATGAACATTTGCCTTCAAATAAAGAAAAATGGGGTCTTGTTCTTGTTTTTCTTTCACCTCTGAAACTAGTGATGATTCGGCATCATTTGTCACCACTATTCTTCCTTATGTGGAATCCAAAAGTCTGAATCCTAGGCATGCAAGTCTGTGCACATCATTGGGTAACTCTCTCTTTTCTTACGCAACATGGGTGGTACTCCCCATAAATAACCTGCTTAAAGTATCGACAACCACATTAGCCTTACCTGGGTGGTAAAGAATACTCATGTCATAATCCTTGAGTAGTTCTAACCACGTGCTCTGTCTGAGATTGAGTTCTTTCTGGGTAAACACATATTTTATGCTCTTGAGATCAGTGAATATATCAACATGAACACCATGCAAGTAGTGCCGCCATATCTTCAAAGCAAAAACTACCGCGGTAAATTCTAAGCCACGAGTTGGATAATTCTTCTCATGAACCTTCAATTTTCTGGAGGCATAAGTTATAGCCTCTCCATTCTGCATTAACTCGCAACAAACCAACTCTAGATGCATCACCGTACACCACAAAACCTTGAGTACCTTCTGGCAAGGTAAAAAATGGGGCAGTAGTCAACCTTTTCTTCAACTCCTAAAAGATTTACTCACAAGCTTCAGACCATTGAAACTTAACTATCTTCTGATTCAACTTATTCAAAGGAGACGAAATAGATGAAAACCCCTCAACAAACCTTCTATAGTAGCCAGCCGAACCCAAGAAACTCCTTATATCAGTTAGAGACGTGGGTCTAGGACAACTCTGAACTCTTCTATCTTTTGGGTATTAACTCCAATCCCATCACCGGAAACTATGTGGCCCAAGAATGGCACAAACTTAAGCCAAAACTCACATTTGGAGAACTTGGCATTTAACTCTTTATGTTTCAAAGTATGAAGGACTATCATGAGATGACTAGCATGACCTTCTTTATTTATTGAATAGATTAGTATGTCATTAATGAAGACTATAACAAAATCCAAATAAGGTTCGAAGACTTTGTTAATAAGGTCCATGAATGCTGCAGGTGCATTTGTCAACCCAAAGGACATGACCGTAAATTCATAATGCCCATATCTTGTTCTAAAACCTATCTTCGGAATATCACATTCCCTAAATTTCAACTGATGGTAGCCAGATCTGAGGTCTATCTTGGAAAAATAGGTGGCACCTTGAAGTTGATCAAATAAATCATCTATCCTTGGAAGAATATACTTATTCTTTATGGTAACGTTATTCAATTGACGGTAGTCTATACACATCCTAAGGGAACCATCTTTCTTTCTTACAAACAAGACCGGAGCGCCCCAAGGTGAGACACTTGGTCGAATGAAACCCTTATCTAACAAATCTTTCAAGTGTTCTTTTAACTCTGTCGGTGCCATTCTTTATGGAGAAATAGAGATAGGACGAGTATTTGGAATGACCTCTATGCAGAAGTCTATTTATCTTCAAGAGGGACTCCGGGTAGATCATCAGGAAAGACTTCTGGAAACTCTTTTACTATAGGAACTGACTAAAGGGAAGGTACCTCAGTACTTGATTCATTAAATCAGACGAAGTGATAGATACAACCCTTTGAAACTAACTTTATCGCCTTAAGGTACGAATGAAACGACCCTTAGGCACTGCTGAACTACTAATCCACTCTATAACTGTCTCATTAGGAATCTGAAACTTGAAAACTCGAGTTTTACAATCTATTGATGCATAACATTAATGAATCCAGTCCATACCTAAGATGACATAAAAATATACCATGTCAAACTCGACTATATCAGCCATGGTGTTCTTATGATTGATGGAAACAGGACAATCACGATAGACTTTCTCCGCTAGAATAGACTCCCCAACAGGTGTAGAATCAAAGAAGGGTTCACAATGTTTTTCAGGAAGAATTTCAAACTTATTTGCAACATATGGAGTTACAAAAGACAAACTTGCTCCTGGGTCTAGCAAAGCATAAACATAGAAAGTAAAGACTTTTATCATACCAGTGACAACATCTAGAGAGTTATCTTGCTCTTGGCGACTAGTAATCTCATAGAGGCGGTTTTCCCCTCTGCTAGTACCGGAAGTAGGTCCTCTAGGTGCAGTCCTGTCTGGTGGTGCAACTTATGAAGATTAGGCTCTATTGCCTGGATTTCCACTACCCTGCATGTTCTTAGGGCACTCCTTCATAAGTGACCCTCTTGCCCACACTTGAATAAACCTGTCTGGCCATCACGACATTTACCTGAGTCGGTTTCTACCACACTTAGAACATGCAGGAGCCTAACTACCTCTATATGCCACACTTCCTTGAGATTGTGTTGGTCTAGCTTATGAAGTTCTGCGGATTCTGGCCATGACGCTCACTTTTGTTTCCAGGTTCAGGTGCACTAGCAGATGATGGTGCAAACCCCTTTTGTTTTTGAAATTGTGGTCGATTCATACCACCTTTCTTCTGCCTAGGCTCATTCCCAGTCTTAGATTTCTTGCTTCTATACTCTTCTATGTCCCTTATCTTCTACTCTTTGAACTTCTGCATATAAACCATCCACCTTGATATGTCCATGTCACTTATCAACATCGCAGACCTTCCCTCTTTTCTTGATGCACGACCCAAGCAAGCGATAAACAAGCTCATTCTTCTCCTCATGTCCTTAACCATTTCAGGAGCATAGCGGACAGCTGGGTGAACTTCAACCCATACTCATGCACACTGAAATAGTCCTATTTTAGTGTAAGAAACTCGCGTACCTTAGCCTCTTTCAATTCTAGGGGAAAGATATACCCCAAGAATGCCTCTTTAAAACAGGCCCAACTTGGATGTGGTGCATCCTCATCTCTGCCCTCTTTCCACTGATAGAATCAAGTCCTAGCAACATTTTTTAGTTGATATGCAGCTAGCTCAACTCTTTCAGCTTCATCAACATGCATCACATCAAAAACCTTCTTCAGTTCCTCAACGAAATTCTCCGAATCCTCAGTAGTGTTTGAACCGGTGAATCTTGGAGGACTCATTCTCAAGAATTCACGAATTCTTGAAGTGTCACCCTCATGTTTCCTTGCTCCCCTTTGCTGTCCAACTTGATAAGTTACCACTTGTCTTAACATCCTGATAACCTCATGGAACTTAACATTAGTAACTTCCCTTGAGGTTGCACTTCAGGTGCATTGGGCAACTCTGGTTCCTCTACATTCCTCCTAGCTGGACGACCTCCTAATGCTCTTCCTGGAGTCATGATTATCTGAAACACGCGCAAGCACGAATTAGAGAGAAACATTTAGACATAAACTCTAACGCACGAAAGGAATATGAAGAAAGTGAAGTATTTCCTAAATGTTACAGCCTCTTAATTATAGATTTGGCGCGCTTTACACCGATAACTAGGACTCTACAGACACAACTTTATAGACTCCCTAGGACTCTTGAACTGTGTGCTCTAATACCAAGTTTGTCACACCCCGAGCCTACAACCTGGGTGTGGCCATCACTCGAAGACCATTATTGTCCCCAAGAGAACCCTTGTCTTGGCTTACTTAACTCAATAAAATAGTCTCATTCAATATCTTAAAGAAAATAAGTTGGCCAAAATGGCACTGAAGTCTCATAACAAAATATATGCAATATAAAGATGAGAGACTCAATACTAACTGTGTGACTATCTATGAAGCCTCTATAATACTAAGATGGATGTTGGGACAAACCCCACAACATCCTATAAAAGAATGACTAAACAACGAATAAATCTATCCTCCAGAATGCAAAGAGGCTCACCACTGACTCCGAGTGCTTTGCTGGATCAACAAGGCGTTGGACGATGCTAATCCTGGTTACTTGCGTCTGCATCATGCTACGGTGCAAGCCAACTAACATCAGTACATTGAATGTATGAGTATGCGAGTTGGAATGCTAACAACAACTTAAGCTTGAAAAGAGTAAGAAGGAAAACTTACCTCGCCTCTACTCAACTCATGAATAACTTGAATTAATCTAAAGCAATAAGACACATGCAATATATAAAAGCTTGTAAAACAATGAAAATACTTAGTTCTTTAAAGAAATGCAATAACAAACTTACTTTACTTATATATGTAGTAATATAGTTTCTCTGCGAACCACCTCTATGAGCCTAAGTGGTGATACATCATCTTGCCCACGCTGTCATAAGTATATAAGTATACAATACTTTGCCGTTGCATAGAACTACTTAACTTAGTTGATCCACTAGATTAAATTATGTGGTCATCTAAAAAGTATGACCCATTAACACCCATGATGGCCACATGGTTTATGGAGACTTGAGTTGTTTTGAACTCGCATCCTCATATCGGTGCTCAATACTACTCCCAAAAATATACTTAGCTCATATATTTTTTTAAAAAGCTTCTTTCTTTGGGTTGAGGAAATTGCTCAACACTTAGCTTTGAAAGCTCTCTTGGAATCGACGTTCCCTGTTCTTGCTCAAAACTCTTTTAGAATTCTTAGTTTCTTCTTATCTTGAATGTGAAAACATTTATAAACTTTTAGGGAATACTATGTTCCCTTATAACTTTTGAGAAATGAGCTCAACTCTTTACTCTTTACTTAAATTGAAACTTGAGTCTTAAAACAGAGTTAAAACATTGTTACAGATTCTTGAAAACCTTTTAAAACTTTGCTTTGGCTTGCTTCTTAACTTTTAGATTTGACTCCTAACCCCTTTGACTTTGATCTTAGCTTTCCTTGAATGAAATTATGAATTCAAGGTTATGATTCGTATTTTTGGTGATTCCTAGGTTTTTATAAATCATTTGAAATAATTAAAATCACTAGAAACTGTTAATACACCTTAGAAGGACTTAAACAAGCTAAACTACGAAAACTGGGCAAAATACATCGATTCAGGCGCATCCGAGGCACATCGCGCTTGGCCTCAACATCCTGGCACAGTACAGGTGCACCGCCCCAGGATTTCTGGCGCACGTGGGGCGCGCCGCACTTGGTGCTGCCCAGGTGTGTATAATGACTTTCTCCTCTCGGTTTTCAACGCAAACCCCCTAAACCTCCATAGTTATTTTTCCAAACCCTTAGGATCATTAGTACCTTAAATACAAAATAGATCTAAGTCGAAAAAACAACCCAAAATTATGAATCAAAATAACAATAGTCATTCAACAACTCAACCAACAGGAATTCGACAATATTCTTCAAGAACTCACTTCTTGACATGTAAACAACTCTAAAATCACTGAATTGAAAGAAGTTTGGTGTGTGGGTGAACTAACCCAACACAGTAGATCTCACATACCTTAATAGGGATCACCCCCGATGAATTTCACTCACAAATCTTGACGTTCTTACCCAATTCGTTGACTTCTCTCCCTTTTTTTTTCTCTCTTCTTCAAGCCTTAAGCGTAAAGTCTAATTTTCCAAACTGAACTAAACTTAGTTATTACCCCCATTAAACCCCTAAAACGAAATAAGAAATTAATTGGTAAAAAGAGTAGTTGGCCTTCCTTAAATACGAATTTGTACTTTCCTCACTTTAATAGTCAACTTTCGATAGGCATATCTCACTCATACGATATCAAAAGTATGCAAACTCGGTGACATTGGAAAGATCTCTCCAAGGGATTTCCAACCATAGTAGGAGCTACCTCTAACTCCTCCTGAGCTAGATGTTATGACCGTTTTAAAATGACCAAAACTCACTTTCTTAAATTAGACATTTCAAATTGTGAGATTTTACACTCACAATTTTTTAACACCTATTTCTGTAATTACATGCCTTTTTTTTAGAAATTACCCATAAATCTGGCGCCTTGGACCACCCAAAATAGTTTTTGTTAAAAAACATTATGAGTACCTCTAAAATGAGTATACTAACCACCACGTATACTGGCATCATATTTTTAACACTTATTTCCTCATTTACAGGCCCTTTCAAGGAATTCCCAAAATTCTCATTTTTTCGTGTGTTCTTGCGACTCGATCAACCAAAACATTTTTCTCACAAAATATTATGAGGACCTCCTTAATAAGTTGGGGAACGACCATGTATACTCACATCATTTTTAACGCATATTTCAACATTTACTAGATCTTTGTTAGGAATTACCCAAAATCCTTGATTTTTTATTTTTTATATAGCTCATGGATCTGGCGCCCTAGAGCACCCAAAAAGTTTTGTCAAAAAACATTAGGAGGACCAACATAATGAGTTGGGGACAAACCACGTACACTCACACCATTTTAATTCCTATTTCTGCATTTATAAGCCTTTTTTAGGAATTGCTCAAAATCCTTGATTTTTTATTTGTTAAAGCCCATGGATCAGGCGTCCCGGAGCACCCAAAGTTGTTTATCAAAAAACTTTATGAAGACCTCCGTAAGGGGTTGGGGGACCACCACATATACTCACATGATTTTTCCAATGCCTATTTTTGAATATACAAGCCCCTTTTTTAGAATTACCCAAAATCCTCTATTTTTCATGTGTTATAACTTATAGATTTGGCGCCTGAAGCACCCACAAGTTTAACTCAAAAATTTTTATTAGGAACTCCTTAATGAGTTGGACAACCACCACGTAAATTCAAACTATTTTAACGCCTATTTCCGCATTTACAGGCTCCTTTTTATGAATTTACCCAAAATCCACATTTTTCGTGTCTTAAAGCCTATGGATTTTATCAAAAAACTTTATGAGAAACTCCGTAGAAAATCGGGGAACCACCACGTATACTTACACTATTTTAACGCCTATTTTAGCATTACCATTTTTAGTAATTACCCAAAATCCTTGATTTTTCATGTAGTACATAGCCCATTGATCTGTTGTCGGGAGCACCCAAAATATTTTTCTCAAAAAACATTATGAGGATCTCCGTAATGAGTTAAGGAACCAACACATATACTATCACCGTTTTAACGCCTCTTTGAGAATTTGAAGGCCCTTTTTTAGAATTATCGAAAATCCTCAATATTTCTTGGGTTAGCCTATGGATTTGGCGCCTTGAAGCATCAAAATTTTTTACTCAAAAAAACTTTATGAGGACCTCCATAATGAGTTGGAAATCTTCACATATACTCACATGATTTTTAACACCTATTTCCGCATTTACATGTTTTTTTCTAGAAATTATCCAAAATCTCCATGAATCAGGATCCCCAAAACACCTCAAATTTTATTCTCAAAAAACTCTATGAGGACCTTATTAATTAGTTGGGTAACCACCATGTATATTCACACCATTTTTAGTGTCTATTTCCGCATTTACGGGCCTTTTTTGGGAAATACCAAAAATCCTCGATTTGTGTGAGTTTTAGCCCATTGATCTGGCGCCTGGTGCACCCAATTTTTTCCACTCAAAAACCTTTATGAGGACCTACGTAATGAGTTGGGAAACCACCACGTATACTCACACCATCTTCTTAAGGCCTATTTTCCATATGTACAAGCTTTTTTTAGAAATTACCCGAATTCCTCAATTTTCTTGTGTTATAGCCAACAGATTTGGCGCGTGGTGCACCTAAATTTTTTTCTCAAAATAAATCATGAGGAACTTCGTATTGATTTGTGGAACCACCATGTTTACTCACACCATTTCAACTCTTATTTCCGCTTATACAGGCCCTTTTTTAGGAATTACCAAAATTCCTTGATTTTTCGTGTGTTAAAGCTAATGGATCTAGCACCATGGAGCACCCAAAATATTTTATCAAAAAACTTTATGAGGACCTCAGTTTTGAGTTGGGGAAACACCATGTATACTCACACCATTTCTCTAACGCCCATTTCCACATTTACGATCGTTTTCAAGTACCATTATCGTAGATTTATCATTTGTTATAGTCGATAGATCTGGTGCCCAAAGCACCCATAAAAATTTTCTACAAAACTTTATGACGACATCCTTAATGAGTTTGGGAACCACCACATATACTTACACAATTTTTAAAGCATATTTCTGCATTTACATGCCTTTTTTTTTATGAATTACCCAAAATCCTTGATTTTTTGTGTGTTATATCCATCGATCTGGTGCCTATGATAAATCAAAACCTTTTATCAAAAAAACTTTAAGAGGACCCTCGTAATGAATTGGGGAACCACCATATATACTTACACCATTTTAACGCCTATTTTAGCATTTACAAGCCTTTTTCAATAAGAGGAACTTTTGGATATACCCACTCAAAAATAGCCTAATTGCACTTTACAACTATAGTTTGCTAATTACGATTCATACTTACATATTATAGGGAGAATATTGGAGGGTGATTGGAGAGGAAGGAGAGAGGCGAGAGAGAGAGGGCACAGAGTGCGAGAAAGGTAAATTGTATATGTATATCAGTTAGATAATTGTAAATTATACATATGTATTTGTATATTTTGGCAAGAGAGTTTTGGAGAGGGAGGAGAGAGGCGAGAGAGAGGACAATAGTTTGTATAATTCGCAGGTACGATTGTAAAGTTTATGTGTTTTTGTAATGAATAATATATCATCTGGAGTTATACAAATATAATAAAATCGATATAAATAATTGATACAAACATAAATATATGAACTTTAAGCAAATATAAAAAACTATATTATACAAATTACATTATAAATTATATTAGACAAAATTAGAAAACTACCTGTTTATATAAAGCTTAAAAAGTTATACACAAAAAGATTGAGTGTATATAATGACAAAACCGAATAATCAAAGGCAATCATCATCATATACAAATATAAACAATGATCATAAGGAACTGGAGAATTCCATGGGAGCTGGTCGAGAAGATGGAGGAAATACAAGAGATGATACATCAAATGAATGTCCAGGTCAAACATATTTTCGGAGAGGCAAATATGCTAGCAGATTTTATTGCTAATACAACATTATATACAGTAGAAAAACAAGAATTTCACAATTTCAATCAATTAAAAGTATGGGCAAGAGGATTATTAATATTGATAAACAACAGATTCCGTCAATTAGAGTCAAGACAAGGCGAATAAAAAACAACAATAACGACTAACATACTTAGATACATAGGAGATGTCAAAAGACCCCACATCTATTATATATACAAATTATATGTTAGCTATTGGAGGAGAAAAAGAGTTGTAGGGGAACTAACTACCCTATGCTACGATAGTCAACAAAAAGTGTTTAAAGCATCAGCAAAAAGCAAGAGAAAGGTAGTAGGATTTGCATTCATGACCTGCATTCAGTTGGGAGATCGAGAGGAAGTGTTCAGGAGCTAATCCCCAGAGCTGAAGGCTCGTACTCTCTTCAGATGTTCATCATGAACTCATCCAAACCGGGCACTACACATTAAAATAACAAAACAGAGTCAGCCGAGAAAACGAGAAACAAATATGAGTGATGGAAAGAGAAAGTTACTTTTGAATGTTGATCTGAACAGCATAACCAACAACATCACGATGAAGAGTGCTAATCACACAAAAATGAAGTAGAGGAAAAGCGAGAACATATTCAAGAGGCGGAGAGCACAATTAGGAAACCCTTTCTTAAAAGGGCACTTTTATTACTCATTTGGTCTTGACACTTTTGGACCGACCAATTTTCTTTTTGAATTATGTATTTGGATCCGTTTGGGAGTTCAAGTATCTGAATGGATGAAATGGAGTTGTAATCCAAATTAATTTTTTTTTAAAACAATCGTATACAAATAGAAATAACACAAAGACATGTTAGCCGCAACTATACAAGTATGACGAATTATACATATACAAATGTGTCTAATATACAAACTCAAAGTCAGCCCACACAATTAATGTATAATGTTAGTCGCGAGTGGTAATTATAGCAAACTATTGCTATGATGAGTAATTGAGTAGTATAAGTTTGGTTAACCATGTAATTTCCCTTTTAATAATTATCCAAAATCCTCAATTTTTCGTGTGTCATGGATCTGGCACCCGGAGCAGCCAAAAGTTTTTTATCAAAAAATATTATGAGGAGCTCCGTAATGATTTGGGGAATAACCACATATACTTACATCATATTTTAATGCCTATTTGCGCATTTACAAACCCTTTTATAGGAATTACCCAAAATCCTTGATTTTGCATGTGTTAAAAACCATGGATTTGGAGCCCCGGAGAACCAAAACATTTTTCTCAAAAAATTTTATGAGAAATCTCCTTAAGGAGATGGGACCCACCACGAATACTCACAACAATTTTATGATATTTATTTCCACATTTACAAGCCATTTTTAGAAATTACTCGCACCTAGAGCAACTAAATATTTTTTCTCAAAAAAACTTTATGAAGAATAATGAGTTGGGGAACTACCATCTATACTCACACAATTTTTAATGCTTATTTCTGCATTTACAACCCTTATTTTAGGAATTATAAAAAATCCTTGATTTTTTTGTGTCCCATGGATTTGGCGCCCTCGAGCACTCAAATTGTTTTCTCAAAAAACTTTAAGAGGACCTCCATAATGAGTTGAGTACCCACCACATATACCCATACATTTTAACACCTATATCCACATTTACATGCCCTTTAAAGTGAATTACCCAAAATTCATGATTTTTTGTGTGTTATAGCCATGGATGTAACGCGTGGGAGCATGCACTTTTTTTTGTCAATAAACTCTATGAGAAACCCCGTAATGTTTTGGGGAATCACCACGTACACTCACACCATTTTTAACGCATATTCCACATTTACAAACCCTTATTTAGGAATTACTCAAAATCCTGAATTTTTCGCGTGTTTATAGCCCAAGGATCTGGCGCCTGGAGAACCCAAAATTTATTTCTTAAAAAACTTTATAAGTACCTTCGTTATTATCTTGGAAACCACCAGACATACTCACTTAATTTTTAATGCTATTTTTTCATTTACAAGTCCTTAGAAATGACCCAAAATCCTCTATTTTTTCTTGTGTTATAACCTATAGATCTGGCACCCCAAAGCACCTCAAATGTTTATATGAAAAACATTATCAGGATCTTCGTAATGAGTTGGGGAACAACCATCTTTGATTGTTAATGTGTTGAAGCTAATGGATCTGGCGCTCGAAGCACCCACAAAGTTTTTCTAAAAAACCTTTATGAGGGCCTCCATAATGAGTTGGGGAACCACCACGTATACTCGCACATATTTTTTAACACCAATTTCACATTTACAGGCCCTTTTTCATGAATTACCCAAAATTCTTGATTTTTCGTGTGTTATATAGCCCATAGATTTGGAGCCCTGAGCACCCAAATTTTCTTTGTCAATAACTTTATAAGGACTTTGTTATGAGTTGGGAACTACCACATATACTTTTTTAGTCGAACACCTCTATGAGGACCTCTGTAATTAGTTGGGGAACCACTACGTATGCTTACACTATTTTTAACGCCTATTTCCGCATTTACAAGTTTTTTAAGGTTTCACTCTATTATCTGTTTTTTTAGATTTCCAGTCTTTGAAGTAAGGTTCAATGCTAGGAAAAAATCTTTTGTTTCACTGGTCTAGTACACCAATTGATTTTGTTAGGAAATGTTTTATATGAGTATGCCCCTATCCCGTAACCCTTCCATCGTTGCAAGCCTTTTCCATTTGGCCCAAGCTTTCTTTCGATTACGTCTGCTTCCGATTTTGTTATTCCGTTAGCCTTAGTTAGTCATTTAGTCAAAGTCGTACATATGCTCCTTTCAAATTGTTCTATCATTTGAAGTAGGAGTTGGGGTTGAGGGCAGTGAACTATTGGTATAGCGAGTTCGTGTGCTTGCAGTTGGGTTACTCCATCCTCCTAACCATTAGTATAACACTCTGTAAAGTGTCTCTCTGGTATTGGGATAACATCAAGCCCCTTAGATCGCTTGTATCGTGGGGATCTTACTTTACTTCTTTTCTTTAAGTCACTTGCCAGGAGGGAAAGCAGCCGATAAAGAGCACCATCACCTTAATAACAAAGGGCTTATGCAAAAGAGCACCGTTTCCCCGAGAAGATATTTTGCTTTCCTAAAATCCCTACTTTATTTCTCTAGCTCTTGACTTATATGACAACGAAATTTGATAGGTTCACACTTAGGCCTAGGTATGGAAACTCTTTAAGCATAGGAATCTCCAACTTGAAAAGGATTTGGCCTTGAACTATATGTAAGGGCACTCTCATCAACTGGATGCAAGGAAACAACTGCATTGGCTTTTCTAACTCTGTTTAAAAGAGACTGCTTTGAAATTCACTTGCCCTAGAACCTTTTTTTTTTTTTTATATTGATCTAGAATCAAATATTCCTAGTTCTTTTAATTATTTGTATCCATAGAAATGAAACTAATCTCGAGATCCAGAAACCTATGTATACGCCTAGCCTTAAGCAAAAGAAATCTCGTTAGCCCAACCATAGAAACTATTACCTCTACTTGGATTGAAAGGAAGAACTCAGGACTTTGCGACTTACCCTAGGACTCCAACTCCTAGAATTCCAATTGAAACTCAAGGAGATGGAACTAAACATGCTTAGGCCCTTTCCCATTTTCAAGGGGACTAGATGGAATGCAACTACTGAGACAACAACTCAAACTAAATCCCGAGAGAATATAAAAGATTAGTGAGGTAAGGTCTATAGACTGTAAGGCAGAAGGCTTGAAACAGAGAGCATTCCTACTTACTTTTGGTAGAAATATTAGACACCTTAGACATTGATCCTCAGTAGGACTCTTATTTGATAGCCATTAGGGGATTTGAGGTTTTGGGGTTTCACTCGTAGACCTAGTTCTGCTGCTTCCATCAGTCTCATATCCTAAGTTTCTTTCTCAAAATGAATCAAGTTCTTCGAGTATATTCACTCCAAGAGTATACTCAAGTTCTTCCGGTTACAATTTCTGGGAGAAATTATGTTAAGTCACTCCAAGAGTATATTCAGCAGCTCACCTCACATTTTAGGAGCCAAATGAGGAATGATTGACGCTCTTCTCCTTTCAAGTGAATTGAATTACTTCGGCTCAAATGCTTTTGATCAAATGGAAGGATGGATGTCTGCCATTAGCGACTTCGTTTGGTCATTCCTTCTTTACTTGTTCGCTATAGCTTGAGAATTAATCGTACGCGAGAGTAAGTAAGATATTGAAAAGTGGATTATTGGACCTCACTCTCTATCCCAGAGGCAAAGCAAAGAAAGCCTTACATCTTTTCTTGTTTTGTGGTTTGGACCAAAGCAAAGGTTCTGCTGCTATTGACACCTACCCAATTGTGGAATTCCGTTCAAATAGAAAGCTTTTTGTCCAGTTCGAGGTCAGCCGTGAGCTGTAGTAAAAAATAGTAGCGAACCAGAAGAAATTCTCGTAGTTGCATAAGGTGGACATTGAAAACATTCGAGCAGATAGTATGTAATACTCTTATCAAAATGAGCATTATACTCTGTCTAAGTTTAGGTCAAAAACATACTCAAGAACGCAAATCTAACCCTCAAAATTGAATATTACCTCAGCTCAAAGGTTGTTTACTAAGATATTTCTTATCAAAGCGCGGGATTCATTTCAGACAAAATCAAATCAAAAGCTATTTCGTCTCTACCATGAATTTTTCTTATTTCCGCACCCCTATCCAGTAGATTGACAAAGAATGTTGAGACATTCAGAAAGAGAGTTACGACATTTCGAGGATTATAATATTTTCCAATTGATTCGATCTTTATGCTAGGCACAGAACTCTTGTTTCAAATGAGAGGTAGAGCAGTGGCCCGTACCGCATTCACCGATAAATTTCCCTCTATGGGGCGGGGTGTGGAAAGTACAATCAGTTAGTTGACTTATCTAGCAAAGGTGGTCTAGCTCAACCTCCAAGTAGGAATAGATTCTATGAGTCGTGATCCAGTTAATATAGGGAGCATTTATAGCATTAAAAATCCCTATTCTTATTGAACATACCTATTCTTTTCAAGAATAGCATGTCCTTATCGAAAAAAGGTCCCAAAGGAGAAAGGATTGGCCTTCTCATCCCCCTAAGAAAGTAGAGCACAGTGAAAGAATTTTGTCGTTCAGTCGAAGGGGATAAGCTAGCAGCTTCAGGATAACCTGAGCAGTGAAAGAGAAGTAGGGTTCAGGATAATTGTTCCTATTTTGATTATACATCTGGGTTCTAAACCAAAAAGTTCATTTGAAAACAAAGCAACTATTAATAGCATAACAAAAAAGCCTTCCTCGTCATTAATATCTTTGCTCGCGGCAATTGTGATCTCTTGGGAGAATCGATCACTGCATCAAAAATGCAGAGCTAGTACATCTGAGACTTCTTAATTGGCTAGTTGTGAAGAGCTCCAGGGCTATGCGGAAAAGGATAATCTCGGACCTAAACCGAGGTATTGATGGTGATTTTCGAATCTCGTAGAACAGAAAGTGATACGATGAGATAAAATCCAATAGAATCATAGAGAGGGAATGGGTTACCTACTCTTAACGGGAAAAGTAAGCCCCTATATTCTGAATTAAAGAATTCAGAATCAATAAAATCACCCCAAGTTGGATTCAAACCTATGATCAATCGGTTAACAGCCGACCTCTCTACCACTGAGCTACTGAGGAACAACATGAGATTCGATCTTAAGAGTTCGATTTCCCTTCTCCGAATTTACCCAGTGAGCACAACTCTTGATCGGGTTGGTGGTGCCGGTTTTTGGCAACTTTCTGAATTCCACCATGCAGCGGCCATCGCCTACCCTAATGCTCCTGCTCTGGACCTTACTGCTGGCTTTGCTTTGACCTTTCTTGATTTATATGCGCCAACCAACCTCTAGTGTCGGGCCTATGTGTGCCAACTTCAACTAGGAAACTATTACCGCTTGGGCCTAAGCTCCTGAATCGGCAGGAAGAAGAAATGCACCCAAACCCCCCTTCTTATTACCCTATGAGAAGGTGAGGCAGAAGGATTGAGATTCTCGTAAGTAAGGTTCAAAAGCATTGTTCCTTGATCAAGTAATTAAGAGGTCTCCTTATGAAATGCTTATTCAATTTTTTGCATACAAAGCATAGGTGTGAAGATAAGGTGTGGTCCAGCTGCAGGAAAGACCAATTGGAAAGACCAATTAAAAGAGATTTTCGCCTCCAGATGGGGGTTCCCTAAGATAGAGTAGGTGTTGGTAGTTGTTCTTCCTTTGCGGGATCAGGTCACCAGTCGGTGATATAGTTTAGGAATGAATCTTCGTAACTCCCATTCCAGTACTTAAATAAAAAAAATGGAATAAACAATGAAGACCTGACTCAAGACTAACCCCTCCACACTCAAGGTCAGGAACGGGAAAGGAATGAGTAGGACAGCTCGAGGTCAATTCTTTATTATAGGAGAGATTCCACCCCCTTATTTAGTGCTTGTTCATTCTATAGGAATTTCTTCTTGTTCTCGACGAAGGAATCAGAGATGCTATAGAATTAGCATATTACTTTTTACCAGCAAGCGCAGCAACGAGAAGTTTTCCTCTACTAGAAATAAATCCTTCACGGATATGGGATCTTACTTCGTTGTTGTTGGTCTAGTAACCTAAGCATTTCTATCATTTATGTTTATGAAAAAGTAATGATATATAGGAAGGCTCCAGGGTTTCTTTTTCTTGGTGTCAACATAGGAATGAGAGCAGTTTGAATGGGCTCTCTTTTCCCTTGTTTGTTGATCAGCCAAGTCAGTAGCCTTTCTTTTATGCGGGATTGTCTGTTGATGCAAGGAATAAGGGCTACTACTATTTTCGGAAACTGCTGCTAAGATCCAAAGTTACATAGATTTCTCTCTTTTAGTGTGAGGGTATTAGTAAAAGTCCTAAGAAATCTTAGCTACTTCTCTGGTCTTGATGCCCTTGACCCTCTTTTGTTTTCTCTTCTTTTAGAAGTTGTCTGTGATCAGAACTTCTTTCACTTTGAACGACTTCGATCCTATTTATCTCTTAGCGCGACTAGTCTCTTTGTAGTAGTAATAACGGGAAGGGGGAAACTCTTTTGAAAGAAGGAACGATTTGGTCTCAATAAAAGAGCAATGGAAAGAAACAAAAATGGAATTGAAAGTTCCTTGCCTTAGACTTTGAGTTGACAGAGGGGAATGACAAAACTCTTGTCCTTACGAGACGCGGGCAACTTTGCTATTCAAAGGGATAGAAGGAACAAAATGTTGGAAGGGATGGCCTTGAGCCTGTTCTGGTTCTATTAACTAATAATTAGAGTGTGCCAGGTCAGTGAACTTAGAGTAGGAAATTCCATTGAAAGCTTCATCCTAAGAAGACTGAAGAAGAGTGTCACATCCCAAAAGTACACCCTAGAAGTTAGGGTGCAATCTTGGATTGCGACCGGCGTATTCGACCTCTCGGAAGTCTCATACAAGCCTATCGTATAGTTAATCGCATAATAACATACTAAAAATGCATAAGAATTAAAAACTTTCTTTTCATAAACAATATAAGCGGAAGACTTCATTTAAAGCATTAAACCTTTACAACCCTTGAACCATCTAAACTTAGAGTATACAAGACTTGGGACTAATCACATACAAGACATAAACATTAAGACTTAAACATTAAGACATGACCGAACGTGTGGATATTGTCCTCGAATCGATGAGGACTCACCAATACTTCATCTTCAACTCTTATAAACCTATCCGTCATCCATGATACATCAAGACTTCCAATTCCCTATACTTTAGTCAAAAAGGTAAAGAAGGGGTTAGCACATTAGATGTACTAAGTATGGAAGCCGTGCAAAAATCATGAAAAAGGGACATTTAGTTAATAACATGCTTTTCATGAACTTCGGTTTAAACATCATAATATAATCATAAGAACATCATTTATCACATTAGAAATACGTAAGAAAATTATTTAAGCAATTATCATAATTTTTAGAACACATTACAGTGACTACTTCACTGTTACAGTGAAGTCCCCTTCACTGTACAATGAAGTTCCCTAACTTCACATTTAACATCCTTTGGCATGTCATCTTCTCACTAAAGCTATCCTAATATTCACTTAAGTCACACAAAGAGAGACCGCCCATACACCCTCTCTAGATGTGCCTAAACGATCTTTAAGATTACTCATAATGAGACACATACACACCTACAATACATCAACATACAAAACATAAGATCCTCCTACCAAAGGTGATTCCAACGTTCACTTGAGTGAGTGTGGAGCAACCGCTTATACAATCCCTATCACACACACAAGGGATCCTATAGACTACCTAGGATAGAATCATTCTTACTTGATACAATAGTATACGTAAAACATGACATTCTCCTTTCAAAGGTTATACAAAGACCTACTCAAGTAGCTCAAGAAGATAACGTCCATGATTGACCTCTTCAAGATTACCTAAATAGTCCTTAAGACTTACCTAAGTTAGGATCATGTCCATATAGTCAAACATATCCACTAACTAGAATCTTTATTAGACTCATCTAAGTAAGAGATGAAGTGACCATTCCCTTGCCCCCTTCACACCTTAACTAGACAACCCTTAATTACTCTAGAAAGGAACTTATACAATTAACATGCTTTTCTATATTAAGTCATTACATTACTAAGTTCATTTAAGATACATTCATCACATAAGGACATTCAAGTAATGGTCTTAAAGAAGACCTAGGGACTCTCACTAACATCTTCAAAGCCTATTGTGCAATGTCTAAGTAGAATCCCATACCACCACCTAAACTTCATAGAACTTCTCTAATGCTAGTGGGTATCCCATATGATGAGAATAGGCAATAACCGACATAGATCATGGTAGCAAAGCATGGAATCCGTAGTTCTATCCTACTCCGATGAGGTGTTCTACTTGCCAATGGTAGAACATGGACATCCCATGTAGGCACATGGTTAAGGAATATGAAGGGCATACTTTGCATTCTAGCCTCATATTTAACTAGAACTACTGTCCCTTACAATATTCACTCGGTGCTAGCTTTAGTTATCATATATCAATTCACATTAAGGTTCATATAAAGGGGTCCAATATCAAGTTCATGACCCAATTACATTTACCGTACCAAAGCAAGGTCCACTAGGGCATATCTCACTATGGAGACAAGAAGCTCATCGCGACTTTCCTAAGGTATGATATGATGTCGTTCCAACCAATAAACCTTAAGTCCATCACTCATTACATGAAGGATACCATTACGGCTAACTACGTCACGATTTATAACCTTACCACTTGGTTCAAGGTTCCTCATAAATGACCTTTGTATCATTATGCAAGGTCTCACCTGCATTCATTTATTCAAGACTAAGACCCTTTAGGTTCCTAAGTCAAAACATCACAAATTCACATAAGCATCAAGTAAGGGACACAAGTCTACCTAAACAAGACACAACATACTTCCATTCAACACATATAGCCTATCTTTCTTTAGACACTTTGGAATGACCATTAACCTTATTTAGTCAACCTATTCAATACCTTAACATTATCAACTTAACCATTTTAGACTCATATAGCCAAATTAGGAACAACCATGTATCAACTTTAAGATTACACACTTGACACATAGTCAAAGCATAACATGATTAACTAGATAGTATCAATAGTCTAACACGTACTTTCACATATAGATAGATATAATCATAATCCACATAATCATCTACACAAATAGACATATAACTTCAAGTAGTGCCGACAAGGCCAAGATCATCAATATACTAAAAGTAACGCCGACAAGGCCACATCAATTCACATAACACCGCCACCATAAGTGGACCATACCAATCACATATAATCCAAAAGCTAAATTACAATAACTATACACAATAATAAGAGAGTTAGGGCAGCATACCACCCACTTGATATCATCACTTCAATCCAAAGCCAAACCATTCAATTCAATGCCATAAGGCCCTTACCCATGGCCATAAACATCGATTCAAAACATAAATCATAATGATCAATGAATCTAAATCAATTCAATGTAGATTAATCAATCTAAGACCAAATAGATATCAATTGAACACAATCCTTATATCATTAGAAAGCCCATAAGAAACGACATTAGAATCTAGAAGCATACAGTTCATATCAATTCAATAAGCCTAATAGTCAAAAGATCTAAGAGTATTTATTACTCAATTAATCAAATTGAAACATGCTATACATAATTCATACATAATCTATACATCATTCAAAAGCCCCTAGCAATCTACGCGTGAAATCATCAATCTCAAAGCATAGCCAATTCACCCATAATTTAGCGAAAGTTAGAGAATTGAGAAGATCATTGGTTCATGGAGAATTTCATCGGAAAACATCAATTTAACATTAATAATATCATATCTTAACGTTTGAAAACCATTCATGCAAGAACCCATGATTTAGAGTAGAAATTGGACTTTTCATCTTTTTGAAATCACTTTGAAAACATCTTTGAAATTTTCTCTAAGGCTTAGATGAAGAACTCACATACCTTATTTGAAGAATCCAATGCTAATTGAATAAGATACTCCATTGAAGACCCATCTTCAAGCTTCATCTTCACCTTGACTCTCATGGAGGTTTTTGGAGAAACTTTAGGAGGGAAGGGGTTTTGATTTAGATCCTAGGGTTATAATGAGAGTTTAATGACTTATATACTCTTAAAATACCCTTAAAAACTCAAAACCATCGTCAAATGACTTATACAGGCGTGGGGTGAATTTACAAATTCACCCCTCAACTTAACAGAAAGCTGGCAGAAAACAGGCACCCATCGACGTGACCATCGACGGACCGTTGGTTAGGCCACGTCCCGTCGATGGGGTCTCGTGGGTTGCACCTGCAATTCCTCAACCTGAAGGAAAAATTTCTCCATCGACGTGACCCATCTATGGGCTTTTCCTGGTCGACGGTCTGTCATTTGGGTCATCGATTGCCACTGCCTGGCAGTGTTGAACTCCAATGTTGGGGTCCTCCCTTAGGGCCCCTTTGAGGGTCCTATGTGGAGTTGTACCCGGACGTTTCCACCCCAAATATGTTCGTATACGAATATAGGACCTACCACATGAGTTTCATCCAAAACAAACAGGTAAAACTCGACAAAACATACTTAGACACACAAGGTCATCTCAAAGCACATCTTTCGAACGTCATGGATGTTATTGGAGGTTTGACGTCCAAACTTCACGAAACTTGACACACTGACTTTATACACCATATAAACTCAATTAAGGACCATATAAGATCATGCAACACACATAAACACATAAAACAACATATGAGGCACTTAGGTGACTTAGTCCTCGAACGTCTTGGTCGTCCCTTGACGTTTGACTTCCAATGCACCTAAACTTTTAGCTACTGCCTCTAATCCACATTATAGACCAATTTAGGACCTTAGACCATCATGAAAATCACGTTAGGCTCTAGCTTCACCTAAGTCATTTTTGGGGTCTTACATTCTCCCCCACTTGGACAATATTTGTCCTCGAATGACACTTGTCACTCTCCAAACACTCTCAAGAGTAAGGATCCAGTAAGTAACTCATAACAAAATCATAAAACACATAATCAAGGAGAAAACATCAGTTCCACACAATAAAGAGGATTACAACACAACAAAAAACTATAATAGGATTCTATAACTCATTATGCTAAAAAACTCATCTCCTTAACTCCAATTAGCAAAAACTTATTTTATTTTCCTTAGAATGCTCATATACATCAGTTCTAACTATATAAAAACAATTTTAGACCAAAGAATCAATTAGTCAATTTTCGCAAAAACTTACAGTGAACAGTAATTCATGCTAGAGTGAACTAGGCCATTTTTCTAGAATGCAACTTTTAGGCAATTCATGATATAGACATGCTAATATGCAAGGTAACATCATATAAACACCTTTAACACATAGTCATGGCCTCATAAAACACATAATGCAAGAAGTTAATGAAATTCAATTTCAACCAAGCATGCATATCATAAGGAGAATGTTTGGAAACCCATGTTCCACAATAACTACTATACAAATCAAGTTACCAAGAACTCTTTGTTTTAGTCTTGAATAAACACATATAGAAAAGTTAAGGGTACTTCACTCCGTAACAATCATACTCTTCACCATACTCCCCCACTAGGAGAAACCCATTCCAAGGTCAACATAGCATCTACCTCAAGGAACTCTCAAGGCACCTCAAACCTTACTATTACTTTCTCACCCAAAATCTAGTTCATGAAACTAAAGACTCTCAAGGTTCAATCATCTAGCCATCACATCCCCCTTACTAAGAGAAAGTCACCATTACTCCTTCACATTCCAACTCTATACTTTACCATTCTTTTCAACTCCACTACCCTTCAAAAGGTAACTAAACCAATCTAAGGTCATCAACACCATCTTTCACACCTCACCTAACAAGCCACACCTCATATTTTCCCTCCCTCAACCCAATCTTCATATGGTCACACTCAAAAGACCAATACATAGGGAAAACAAAGAAAAGACACCATAGACAAGGCTCTTAGGCACGATTAGATGAATGAAGAAGTGAAACTTTTCCTAGCACCCAATAGTCTCCTATTTATAAAGTGGCGCGCTTCACATTATAAACAAGATTATATTTGATGTGGTTCATGACACAACTACGACACTCCCAAATCTTATTATCTGATACCAAGCTTGTCACATCCCAAAAGTACACCCTAGAAGTTAGGGTGCATTCTTGGATTGCGACCGGCGTATTCGACCTCTTGGAAGTATCATACAAGCCTATCATATCGTTCATCGCATAATAACATACTAAAACTGAGTAAGAATTAAAAACTTTCTTTTCATAAACAATATAAGCGGAAGACTTCATTTAAAGCATTAAACCTTTACAACCCTTGAACCATCTAAACTTAGAGTATACAAGACTTGGGACTAATACCATACAAGACATAAAAATTAAGACTTAAACATTAAGACATGACCGAACGTTTGGATATTGTCCTCGAATCGATGAGGACTCACCAATACTTCATCTTCAACTCTTATAAACCTATCCGTCATCCATGATACATCAAGACTTCCAATTCCCTACACTTTAGTCAAAAAGCTAAAGAAGGGGTTAGCACATTAAATGTACTAAGTGTGAAAGCCATGCAAAAACCATGAAAAAGGGACATTTAGTTAATAACATGCTTTGCATGAACTTTGGTTTAAACATCACAATATAATCATAAGAACATCATTTTTTATCACATTAGAAATACGTAAGAAAATCATTTAAGCAATTACCATAATTTTTAGAACACATTACAGTGACTACTTCTCTGTTACAGTGAAGTCCCCTTCACTGTACAATGAAGTTCCCTAACTTCACATTTAACATCCTTTGGCATGTCGTCTTCTCACTAAAGCTATCCTAATATTCACTTAAGTCACACAAAGAGAGACCGCCCATACACCCTCTCTAGATGTGCCTAAACGATCCTTAAGATTACTCATAATGAGACACATACACACCTACAATACATCAACATACAAAACATAAGATCCTCCTACCAAAGGTGACTCCAAGGTTCACTTGAGTGAGTTTGGAGCGACCGCCCGTACAATCCCTATCACACACACAAGGGATCCTATAGACTACCTAGGATAGAATCATTCTTACTTGATACAATAGTATATGTAAAACATGACATTCTCCTTTCAAAGGTTATACAAAGACCTACTCAAGTAGCTCAAGAAGATAACGTCCATGATTGACCTCTTCAAGATTACCTAAATAGTTCTTAAGACTTACCTAAGTTAGGATCATGTCCATATAGTCAAACATATCCACTAATTAGAATCTTTATTAATAGACTCATCTAAGTAAGAGATGAAGTGACCATTCCCTTGCCCCCTTCACACCTTAACTAGACAACTCTTAATTACTCTAGAAAGGAACTTATACAATTAACATGCTTTCCTATCTTAAGTCATTACATTACTAAGTTCATTTAAGATACATTCATCACATAAGGAAATTCAAGTAATGGTCTTAAAGAAGACCTAGGGACTCTCACTAACATCTTCAAAGCCTATTGTTCAATGTCTAAGTAGCATCCCATACCACCACCTAAACTTCATAGAACTTCTCTAATGCTAGTGGGTATCCCATATGATGAGAATAGGCAATAACCGACATAGACCATGGTAGCAAAGCATGGAATTCGGAGTTCTATCCTACTCCGATGAGGTGTTCTACTTGCCAATGGTAGAACATGGACATCCCATGTAGGCTCATGGTTAAGGAATATGAAGGGCATACTTTGCATTTTAGCCTCATACTTAACTAGAACTACTTTCCCTTACAATATTCACTCGGTGCTAGCCTTAGTTCTTATAGATCAATTGACATTAAGGTTCATATAGATGGGTCCCATATCAAGTTCATGACCTAATTACATTTACCCTACCAAAGCAAGGTCCACTAGGGCATATCTCACTATGGAGACAAGAAGCTCATCGCGACTTTCCTAAGGTATGGTATGATGCCGTTCCAGCCAATCAACCTTAAGTCCATCACTCATTACATGAAGGATACCATTACGGCTAACTACGTCACGATTTATAACCTTACCACTTGGTTCAAGGTTCCTCATAGATGACCTTTCTATCATTATGCAAGGTCTCACCTATAATCATTTATTCAAGAATAAGACCCTTTAGGATACTAAGTCAAAACATCACAAATTCACATAAGCATCAAGTAAGGGACACAAGTGTACCTAAACAAGACACAACATACTTCCATTTAACACATATAGCCGATCTTTCTTTAGACACTTTGGAATGACCATTAACCTTATTTAGTCAACCTATTCAATACCTTAACATTATCAACTTAACCATTTTAGACTCATATAGACAAATTAGGAACAACCATGTATCAACTTTAAGATTACACACTTCACACATAGTCAAAGCATAACATGATTAACTAGATAGTATCAATAGTCTAACACGTACTTTCACATATAGATAGATATAATCATAATCCATATAATCATATACACAAATAGACATATAACTTCAAGTAGGGCCGATAAGGCCATGATCATCAATATACTAAAAGTAATGCCGACAAAGTCACATTAATTCACATAACATCGCCACCATAAGTTGACCATACCAATCACACATAATCCAAAAGCTAAATTACAATAACTATAAACAATAATAAGAGAGTTAGGGAAGCATACCACCCACTTGATCTCATCACTTCAATCCAAAGCCAAACCATTTAATTCAATGCCATAAGGCCCTTACCCATGGCCATAAACATCAATTCAAAACATAAATCATAATGATCATGAATCTAAATCAATTCAATGTAGATTAATCAATCTAAGACCAAATATATATCAATTGAACTCAATCCTTATATCATTAGAAAGCCCATAACAAACTACATTAGAATCTACAAGCATCAAGTTCATATCAATTCAATAAGCCTAATAGTCAAAAGATCTAAGAGTATTTATTACTCAATTAATCAAATTGAAACAGCCTATACATCATTCATACATAACCTATACATCATTCAAAAGCCCATAGCAATCTACACATGAAATCATCAATCTCAAAGCATAGCCAATTCACCCATAATTTAGTGAAAATTAGAGAATTGAGAAGATCATGGGTTCATGGATAATTTCATTGGAAAATATCAATTTAACATTAATAATATCATATCTTAATGTTTGAAAACCTTTCATGCAAGAACCCATGATTTATAGTAGAAATTGGACTTTTCATCTTTTTGAAATCACTTTGAAAACATCTTCGAAATTGGCTCTAAGGTTATAGCAAACCTTAGATGAAGAACTCACATACCTTATTTGAAGAATCGAATGCTATTTGAATAATAAACTCCATTGAAGACCCATCTTCAAGCTTCATCTTCACCTTGACTCTAATGGAGGTTTTTGGAGAAACTTTAGTAGGGAAGGGGTTTTGATTTAGATCCTAGGGTTATAATGAGAGTTTAATGACATATATAATCTTAAAATACCCTTAAACACTCAAAACCATCGTCCAATGAATTATAGAGGCGTGGGGTGAATTTACAAATTCACCCCTCAACTTAACAGAAAGCTGGCAGAAAACAGGCACCCATCGACGTGACCATCGACGGACCATTGGTCAGGCCACGTCCCGTCGATGGGGTCTCGTGGGTTGCACCTGCAATTCCTCAATATGCAGGACAAATGGATCCATCGACGTGACCCATCGACGGGCCATTTCCAGGTCGATGGGCCATCGTTTGGGTCGTCGATTGCCACTGCCTGGCAGTGTTGAACTCCGATGTTGGGGTCCTGCCTTAGAGCCCCTTTAAAGAGTCCTATGTGGAGTCTTACCCGGACGTTTCCACCCCAAATATGTTTGTATACGATATTAGGACCTAGCACATGAGTTTCATCCAAAAAAAACAGCTAAAACTCGATGAAATATACTTAGACACACAAGGTCATCTCAAAGCACATCTTTCGAACGTCATGGGCGTTCTTGGACGTTTGACCTCCAAACTTCACGAAACTTGACACACTAACTTTACACACCATATAAACTCAATTAAGGACCATATAATTTCATGCATCATACATAAACACATAAAACAACATATGAGGCACTTAGGTGACTTAGTCGTCGAACGTTTTGGTCGTCCCTTGACGTTTGACTTCCAATGCACCTAAACTTTTAGCTACTGCCTCTAATCCACATTATAGACCAAATTAGGACCTTAGATGATCATGACAACGACGTTAGGCTCTAGCTTCACCTAAGTCATTTTCGTGGTCTTACAAAGAACAATAACATTGGGCATTCCTATTCCGAAAAGGCTATCTGCTAATTTCACTCAACCTCTCCTTAGCTCACTCTCTACCCTAGCCTTAAATCTGAATCTTCACTATGAGTCATTTTCGTGGTCTTACAAAGAACAATAACATTTGGCATTCTTATTCCGAAAAGGCTATCTGCTAATTTCACTCAACCTCTCCTTAGCTCACTCTCTACCTTAGCCTTAAATCTGAATCTTCACTATGAGAGTTCCTTTGTTTTGTTTCAATATAAGCTAGATTGCCTCCTTCAAGCCTAGAGAGCAAAAAGCTTTCGTGCCGAAAGTCTTGCAAGTCTTTGTACTAAGAGCAGATAGGCATCATGTTGTGCTTCTAAAGGGAAGCATATCCTTCTCACCTTTTTTCGCAAATTGAATTCGCAGCTCTATGTCATGGGAAGCACTTAAAAGCCCCTTTATTCATACATTGAATTTCTAGATAGCCGGATAGTAACAGTCTTCTTCTAGCTCCTCTTTATCTTATGAATTTCTAAAGAAAAAGTACCTCGAACGAGGAAAGAAGGGCCTTTGATTGAGATTGGTAGAAGAAGCACCGCAAAAACTATGGGAATTAGGAACTAACTTCGTTCTATTGCCTATTTTCTGAGCTTACAATAAGGAATAGGTGTGATGCTTAAGAAAATAAAAGTGTGTTTTCAGTTAGCTATGGAATTGATGCTAGTAGACTGAAAGGCTATTCCCTCCCTAATCCTAAGGTAACCGCTACACAACTCATTTTCTGGGCAAGCGGGGGAATCAAATCAACGCAAAATTGGCTTTCATTTCTTTCTCATCATCTTAAACAAGCCGAAAGGCTTACGCCCTTGGGTACTTTACATAATCTGAAATGAGGGAACTCCTAATGCAAAAGTAGACTCTGGTATTCTTATTTAAGTAGTTAACGTTTCCCTTCGATAAGGATTCCTTGGGAGAAGAGGGGATTTGCGCATCCAACAATAAGATTAATGACCTTGCTTGCCTTCTGTGATATGCCAATTGCAATACATGGAAAAGGATGACACAACTCCTTCAAAAAGTTCTTATATACGCACTATTTCATGCACACTTGCAGTCGCATATCATCTTCTCCTATTTTCTTTTTTTTAAGTTCAATGTCCAAAATCGTATTCTCAGCCTAGCTAAAGGGACGAAGCACTATTCGCTTGAAGTAAAGTGTCCCTTGCTTGCACATTCCTAATTTATATATGCGACCTATAACACATGGATCTGGCGTCGTGGAACACCTTAACTGTTTTTTCTCGAAAACCTTTATAAGGAACTCCATAAAGAGTTCAGGAACAACCACGTATACTCACACTATTTCTTAACACATGTTTCCACAATTACAAGCGCTTTCTAGGAATAGCCCAAAACCCTTGATTTTCCGTGCGTTATAGCCCATTGATTTGGCACCCCGAGCACCCAAAATTTTCTTCTCAAAAAAGATTATAATCATGATGAGTTAGGAAAACATCATGTATACTCAAACCAATTTCTAAACACCTATTTTTGCTTTAACCGGCCTTTTTTAGGAATCTCCAAGGATCCTCAATTTTTCATGTGTTATAGACCATGGATGTGGCGTCCCGGATCACCTAAAAAAATTTTCTCAAAAAACTTTATGAGGACCTCTTGTCACGCCCCGAGCATATACCCTGAGCGGGACTAACACTCGAAGACCATTTTTGGTCCCAAGAAAACCCTTGGCCTGACTTACTTACTCAGCGGAAGACTTAAAAAACAAGAATAATCTAAATAAAGAACTTGTGAAACAAACTGAGAATGTCTTAAAAGAAACATTCAACTGGACAAAATGGCTACTCAAGTCTCGTAGAAAAATCATCTAAAATACAAGGCTAAAAGACTCATAACTAACTGTCTGACTATCTATAAAGCCTCTAAAACAACTGAGTTAGATGTTGGGACAAACCCCACAACATCCTAATGAATTGAAAATAAAATTGAAAACAATAAAAAGAGTCCTCCAAAATGCAAAGAGGCTCACCAACAGACTCTGAACTACTCACTAGATCAACGATGCGCTGGATGGAAATCCTATTTACCAGTGTCTGCATCATAATAAGATGCAGGCCCACTAGCGTTAGTACATTCAATGTAACAGCTAGTTTGCGAATTGGAATGCTAAACACAACATAGGCTTGAAAGGAATCTGAAGAACTTACCTAGCTCAAATGAACCCAACATGACCGAACTCATTTCAATATTAAGCAGTTTAAAACAAGTGTAATATAAAAAAAAGCTTTTTAACATTATGTCAACTCTGTATGTATGCAACATACAATATAACTCTGAGATGTATGCAAAAATACAATTAAATCATGTGTATAAAATACAATTAAATTATGTGGGAGTTTCCCTAACCGACAACCATCATGTATGAGCTAATGTGATGATACAGTGTTTTGCCTCATGCTGTCAGGCTGTCCTATACCTTTCCATGAGTATAGATCCTGAACGACTAAGTACATTCACTAAATTATGCTAAAAGACACTAAAGGAACCATCTAAAAAGTACGACACTTTTCTGCCCATGGTGGCTACATGGTTTATGGCGGTTCATAGTTTTCTAAACTCTACCCCATATTGGCGCTCAATACTACTCCAAAATATACTAGCTTGTTATGTTTTAAAACATAACTTCTTTCCGTGGTTTGATATAATTTCTCAAAACTTAGCTCAATGGCCAACTTAGAACTCAAAGTTTCCTCTCTTGCTTCATTTAGAAAGCAATTACTCTTTTATGAAAAATAGCACAAATTCTTTTCCGAAATCTTAGTTTCTATTCTTATTTAAATGTGGAAACATTATAAACTCTCTGGGAATACTTATTCCCCATATACTTATTTGAATAAATGAACTTCAAACTTTATTGTTTTACTCTTTACTAATAGTTCACTTTAAGTCTTAAAACAAAGTTAAAAGCATTTGCAAAAGACTTCTTGAAAAGACTCTAAGAACTTCCTAGACTTGACTCTTGACCTTCCTTGAATCGAAAGTTGTGGATTCAGGGTTGTAATTCATATTTCTGGATGATTTTTAGATGTTTATAAGTCATTTAGAGTAGTTAGAATCAATAGGAAGTGTTAATACACTTTAGAAAGGCTTAAACGGACTGAATGAAGAGAACTGGGTGAAAAACGTCAATCCAAGCGCGTCTGGGGCGTGCCGCGCGTGGCCTTACCCAGGTATGCCCGACGAATTTTTCAACTCTTTTTCTATTACTAAATAATTTTAAATCAATTTCTTATATTCATATACCCAAAGCAGGTACACTAGAATCTAACTCGGAACAACTCTTAACATCGCTAAAACACATCAAGAAAACCCATCAATCATAGGTAAGTTCAAGAATGAAAAACAATTCAAGAGCACAACTCAAGAACATCAATGTCTAACTCTTTTAGGACGAAAATCATTTAATTAAACATGATTGGCAGTGGGTGAATGGACCCAACTCTATGTGATCTCACATATCTCTGTAGGGATCACTTGTGATGAAATCCACAAGCTAATCTCGACGAATCTTGATCGAATCTTGAACGTTCCTCTCCTTTCTCTTTTTTTTTCTACTTTCTCGAAGCTCTAGCGTGAAATTCACTTATAAAGCTGACTAAAATCTGAATTTACCCCAATTAAACTCCTAAAAACAAATAAGGATAATTAGGTAAGAAAAGACTAAATTACCCTTCAAAATCCGGATTTAGACTTCCCTTAATCTAATGGGCCAACTTCCAAACGGCATAACTTACTCCTAAAGACTCGAAATCGCGCAAACTTGGCGGTGTTGGAAATATCATTCCAAGAGCTCTCCAACCATATTTAGAAGTGCCTCTAACCCATCTTTAGATAGAATTTATTGCTTTTGAAGTTAACCAAAAGCTCATTTTTTTAACTTATGTAATTTTCCAGATTTTTAATTTTTTCCAAAAATGACTATTTCTATTTCTTAGCTTCTTCCTAAATATTTCAAATTGCAAGATGTTACAATATATCCCCCTTGGAAAATTCGTCCTCGAATGAGATTACTCTTACTAGGTTAAGGGTGGTTACATCAAGTTTATATACCCAACAAGCAAATGCAAACAATTAACATGCTTACTCACAATTTAAAGAGTACTAAGACGAAAACTTGTACCTTGGTCTTCACTTTCTCCGGATTCAAAGATATGTGGATATATCTTCTTCATATCCTCCTTAGCTTCCCAAGTAGCTTCCTTAATAAATTGGTTCCTCCAAAATACTTTGACTGATGCTACCTCTTTTGTTCCCAATTTGCAAACTTTGCGATCTAGAATCAGAACAGGAATCCCCTCATAAGATAAGCTATCCTTGATCTCAATATTTTCTATTGGAATGATCAATGAAGGATCGCCCATGCATTTCTTCAACAAGGATATGTGAAATAACTAATGAACCGCTGCTAACTCTTGTGGTAGCTCAAACTCGTAAGTTACATTGTCGATCCACTTTGATATTCGATAAGGTCCACAGTATCGGGGACTAAGCTTCCCTTATTACAAAAACTATCACTCCCTTCATGGGTGAAACTTTCAAGTATTCCTAATTGTCTACTTTAAACTCTAATTCCCTTCTCCTAACATCAGTGTTGGATTTCTAACGATTCTACGTAGTTTTCAACCTCTCTTGAATTACATTCACCTTCTCCATATCTTGATGAACTAAATCTGGTCTTATCAACCCTGCTTCACCAATTTCAAACCATCCAATAGGATATCTACATCTTCTCCCATAAAGAGCATCATAAGTATCCATTTGGATGCTAGAGTGGTAACTATTGTTGTAAGAAAATTCAATGAGAGGTAGGTGATTACCTTTGAAATCAATCATGCACGCCCTCAACATATCCTACAAGGTATGAATAGTTCGCTCTGCTTGCCCATCTATCTGAGGATGAAAAGCAGTACTTAGGTTCAGCTTTGAACCCAAGCCTTTCTGAAAAGATTTCCAGAATTGTATAGTAAATTGTGCATCTCCATGAATCAGGCTCCCCAAAACACCTCAAATTTTATTCTCAAAAAATTCTATGAGGACCTTATTAATTAGTTGGGTAACCACCATGTATATTCACACCATTTTTAGTGTCTATTTCCGCATTTATGGGCCTTTTTTGGGAAATACCAAAAATCCTCAATTTTTGTGTGTTTTAGCCCATTGATCTGGCGCCAGGAGCACCCAATTTTTTCCACTCAAAAACCTTTATGAGGACCTACGTAATGAGTTGGGAAACCACCATGTATACTCACACCATCTTCTGAAGGCCTATTTTCCATATGTACAAGCTTTTTTTTAGAAATTACACGAATTCCTCAATTTTCGTGTGTATAGCCCACAGATTTGGCGCGTGGAGCACCTAATTTTTTTTCTCAAAAAAAATCATGAGGAACTTCGTATTGATTTGGGGAACCACCATGTTTACTCACACCATTTCAACTCTTATTTCCTCATATACAGGCCCTTTTTTAGGAATTACAAAAATTCCTTGATTTTACGTGTGTTAAAGCTCATGGATCTAGCACCATGGAGCACCCAAAATATTTTATCAAAACACTTTATGAGGACCTCAGTTTTGAGTAGAGGAATCACCATATATACTCACACCATTTTTCTAACGCCCATTTCCACATTTACGATCCTTTTTAAGTACAATTATCGTAGATTTATCATTTGTTATAGTCGACAGATCTGGTGCCCGAAGCACCCATAAAAATTTTCTACAAACACTTTATGACGACATCCTTAATGAGTTTGGGAACCACCACATATACTTACACAATTTTTAAAGCATATTTCTGCATTTACATGCCTTTTTTTTTTTATGAATTACCCAAAATCCTCGATTTTTTGTGTGTTATATCCATCGATCTGGTGCCTATGAGAAACCAAAACCTTTTATCAAAAAAACTTTAAGAGGACCCTCGTAATGAATTGGGGAACCACCATATATACTTACACCATTTTTAACGCCTATTTTAGCATTTACAAGCCTTTTTCAATAAGAGGAACTTTTGGATATACCCACTCAAAAATAGCCTAATTACACTTTAGAACTATAGTTTCCTAATTACGATTCATACTTACATATTATAGGGAGAATATTGGAGGGTGAGATTGGAGAGGGAGGAGAGAGGCGAGAGAGAGAGGGCACAGAGTGCGAGAAAGGTAAATTGTATATGTATATCAGTTAGATAATTGTAAATTATACATATGTATTTGTATATTTTGGCAAGAGAGTTTGGGAGAGGGAGGAGAGAGGAGAGAGAGAGGACAATAGTTTGTATAATTCACAGGTACGATTGTAAAGTCTATGTGTTTTTGTAATGAATAATATATCATCTGGAATTATACAAATATAATAAAATCGATATAAAGAATTGATACAAACATAAATATATGAACTTTAAACAAATATAAAAAATTATATTATACAAATTACATTATAAATTATATTAGACAAAATTAGAAAACTACCTGTTTATACAAAGCTTAAAAAGTTATACACAAAAAGATTGAGTGTATATAATGACAAAACCGAATAATCAAAGGCAATCATCGTCATATACAAATATAAACAATGATCATAAGGAACTGGAGAATTCCATGGGAGCTGGTCGAGAAGATGGAGGAAATACAAGAGATGATACATCAAATGAATGTCCAGGTCAAACATATTTTCAGAGAGGCAAATATGCTAGCAGATTTTATTGCTAATACAACAGTATATACAGTAGAAAAACAAGAATTTCACAATTTCAATCAATTAACAAGTATGGGCAAGAGGATTATTAATATTGATAAACAACAGATTCCGTCAATTAGAGTCAAGACAAGGCGAATAAAAAACAACAATATTACAAACATACTTAGATACATAGGAGATGTCAAAAGACCCCACATCTATTATATATACAAATTATATGTTAGCTATTGGAGGAGAAAAAGAGTTGTAGGGGAACTAACTACCCTATGCTACGATAGTCAACAAAAAGTGTTGCAAGCGTCAGCAAAAAGCAAGGAAAGGTAGTCGGATTTGCATTCATGACTTGCATTCAGTTGGGAGATTGAGAGGAAGTGTTCAGGAGCTAATCCCCAGATCTGAAGGCTCGTACTCTCTTCAGATGTTCATCATGAACTCATCCAAACCTGGCACTACACATTTAAATAACAAAGCAGAGTCAGCCGAGAAAACGAGAAACAAATATGAGTGATGGAAAGAGAAAGTTACTTTTGAATATTGATCTGAACAGTATAACCAACAACATCACGATGAAGAGTGCTAATCACACAAAAATGAAGTAGAGGAAAAGCGAGAACATATTCAAGAAGGCGGAGAGCACAATTAGGAAACCCTTTCTTAAAAGGGCACTTTTATTACTCATTTGGTCTTGACACTTTTAGACCGACCAATTTTCTTTTTGAATTATGTATTTGGATCCGTTTGGGAGTTCAAGTATCTGAATGGATGAAATGGAGTTGTAATCCAAATTAATTGTTTTTTAAAAACAATCGTATACAAATAGAAATAACACAAAGACTTGTTAGCCGCGAACTATACAAGTATGACGAATTATACATATACAAATGTGGCTAATATACAAACTCAAAGTCAGCCCACACAATTAATGTATAATGTTAGTCGCGAGTGGTAATTATAGCAAACTATTGCTATGATGAGTCTTAATGAGATGGGACCCACCACGAATACTCACAACAATTTTATGATATTTATTTCCACATTTACAAGCCATTTTTAGAAATTACTCGCACCTAGAGCAACTAAATATTTTTTCTCAAAAAAACATTATGAAGAATAATGAGTTGGGGAACTACCATCTATACTCACACAATTTTTAATGCTTATTTCCGCATTTACAACCCTTATTTTAGGAATTATTAAAAAATACTCGATTTTTCGTGTGTCCCATTGGCGCCCTCGAGCACTCAAGTTGTTTTCTCAAAAAACTTGAAGAGGACCTCCGTAATGAGTTGAGTACCCACCACATATACCCATACATTTTAACACCTATTTCCACATTTACATGCCCTTTAAAGTGAATTACCCAAAATTCATGATTTTTTTTGTGTTATAGCCATGGATCTAACGCGTGGGAGCACCCAATATTTTTTTGTCAATAAACTCTATGAGAAACTCCGTAATATTTTGGGGAACCACCACGTACACTCACAACATTTTTAACGCCTATTCCACATTTACAAACCCTTATTTAGGAATTACCAAAATCCTCAATTATTCGCTTGTTTATAGCCCAAGGATCTGGCGCCCGGAGAACCCAAAATTTATTTCTTAAAAAACTTTATAAGTACCTTCGTTATTATCTTGGAAACCAGCAGACATACTCACTTCATTTTTAATGCCTATTTTTTCATTTACAAGTCCTTAGAAATGACCTAAAATCCTCCATTTTTTCTTGTGTTATAACCTTTGGATCTGGTGCCCCAAAGCACCTCAAATGTTTTTATGAAAAACATTATCAGGATCTTCGTAATGAGTTGGGGAACAACCATCCTTGATTTTTCATGTGTTGAAGCTAATGGATCTGGTGCTCGAAGCACCCACAAAGTTTTTCTAAAAAAACTTTATGAGGGCCTCCATAATGAGTTGGGGAACCACCACGTATACTCGCACATATTTTTTAACACCAATTTCACATTTACAGACACTTTTTCATGAATTACTCAAAATTCTTGATTTTTCGTGTGTTATATAGCCCATAGATATGGTGCCCTGAGCACCCAAATTTTCTTTGTCAATAAATTTATAAGGACCTCTATTATGTGTTGGGAACCACCACATACTTTTTTAGTAGAGCACCTCTATGAGGACCTCTGTAATTAGTTGGGGAACCACTACGTATGCTTACACTATTTTTAACGCCTATTTCCGTATTTACAAGTTTTGTAAGGCTTCACTCTATTATCTGTTTTTTTAGATTTCCAGTCTTTGAAGTAAGGTTCAATGCTAGGAAAAAATCTTTTGTTTCACTGGTCTAGTACCCCAATTGATTTTGTTAGGAAATGTTTTATATGAGTATGCCCCTATCCCGTAACCCTTCCATCGTTGCAAGCCTTTTCCGTTCGGCCCAAGCTTTCTTTCGATTACGTCTGCTTCCGATTTTGTTATTTCGTTAGCCTTAGTTAGTCATTTAGTCAAAGTCGTACATATGCTCCTTTCAAATCGTGCTATCATTTGAAGTAGGAGTTGGGGTTGCGGGCAGTGAACTATTGGTATAGCGAGTTCGTGTGCTTGCAGTTGGGTTACTCCATCCCCCTAACCATTAGTATCACACTCTGTAAAGTGTCTCTCTGGTATTGGGATAACATCAAGCCCCTTAGATCGCTTGTATCGTGGGGATCTTACTTTACTTCTTTTCTTTAAGTCACTTGCCAGGAGGTAAAGCAGCAGATAAAGAGCACCATCACCTTAATAACAAAGGGCTTATGAAAAAGAGCACCGTTTCCTCGAGAAGATATTCTGCTTTCCTAAAATCCCTACTTTATTTCTCTAGCTCTCGACTTATATGGCACCGAAATTGGATAGGTTCACACTTAGGCCTAGTTATGGAAACTCTTTAAGCATAGGAAACTCCAACTTGAACAGGATTTGGCCTGGAACTATATGTAAGGGCACTCTCATCAACTGGATGCAAGGAAACAACTATATTGGATTTTCTAACTCTGTTTAAAAGAGACTGCTTTCAAATTCACTTTCCCTAGAACCTTCTTTTTTTATATTGATCTAGAATCAGATATTCCTAGTTTTTCTAATTATTTGTATCCATAGAAATGAAACTAATCTCGAGATCCAGAAACCTATCTATACGCCTAGCCTTAACCAAAAGAAATCTCGTTAGCCCTACCATAGAAACTATTACCTCTACTTGGATTGAAAGGAAGAACTTAGGACTTTGGGACTTACCCTAGGACTCCAACTCCTAGAATTCCAATTGAAACTCAAGGAGATGGAACTAAATATGCTTAGGCCCTTTCCCATTTTCAAGGGGACTAGAGGGAATGCAACTACTGAGACAACAACTCAAAATAAATCCCGAGAGAAAATAAAAGATTAGTGAGGTAAGGTCTATAGACTATAAGGCAGAAGGCTTGAAAGAGAGAGGATTCCTACTTACTTTTGGGAGAAATATTAGACACCTTAGACACTGATCCTCGGTAGGACTCTTATTTGACAGGCATTAGGGGATTTGAGGTTTTGGGGTTTCACTCGTAGACCCAGTTCTGCTGCTTCCATCAGTCTCCTAGCCTAAGTTTCTTTCTCTAAATGAATCAAGTTCTTCGACATGACGATCCCGACCGAGGGCTAATCATAGATTTACTATGGTCTTTTTTTTTAATCTTATTTCCGGTTACAATTTCTTGGAGAAATTATGTTAAGTCACTCCAAGAGTATAATCAACAGCTCACCTCACATTTTAGGAACCAAATGAGGAATGCTTGACGCTCCTCTCCTTTCAAGTGAATTGAATTACTTCGGCACAAATGCTTTTGATCAATTGGAAGAATGGATGTCTGCCATTAGCGACTTCGTTCGGTCATTCCTTCTTTACTTGTTTGTTATAGCTTGAGAGTTAATCGTACGCGAGAGTAAGTAAGATATTGAAAAGTGGATCATTGGACCTCGCTCTCGATCCCAGAGGCAAAGCAAAGAAAGCCTTACATCTTTTCTTGTTTTGTGGTATGGACCAAAGCAAAGGTTCTGCTGCTATTGACACCTACCCAATTGTGGAATTCCGTCCAAATAGAAAGCTTTTTGTCCAGTTCGAGGTCAGCCGTGAGCTATAGGAAAAAATAGTAGCGAACCAGAAGAAATTCTCGTAGTTGCATAAGGTGGACGTTGAAAACATTCGAGCAGATAGTATGTAATACTCTTATCAAAATGAGCATTACACTCTATCTAAGTTTAGGGCAAAAACATACTCAAGAAAGCAAATATAACCCTCAAAATTGAATATTACCTCAGCTCAAAGGTTGTTTACTAAGATATTTCTTATCAAAGCGAGGGATTCATTTCAGACAAAATCAAATCAGAAGCTATTTCTGCTCTACCGTGAATTTTTCTTATTTCCGCACCCCTATCCAGTAGATTGACAAAGAAAGTTGAGACATTCAGAAAGAGAGTTATGAGCTTTCGAGTATTATAATATTTTCCAATTGATTCAATCTTTATGCTAGGCACGGAAACTTGTTTCTAATGAGAGAGAGAGTAGTGGCCCGTACCGTATTCACCAATAAATTTCCCTCTACGGGGCGGGGTGTGGAAAGTACAATCAGTTAGTTGACTTATCTACCAAAGGTTGTCTATCTCAACCTCCAAGTAGGAATAGATTCTATGAGTCGTGATCCAGGTAATATAGGGAGCATTTCTAGCATTAAAAATCCATATTCTTATTGAATAGTTCAAATAACTAGTTGAACATACCTATTCTTTTCAATAATAGCATGTCCTTATCGAAAAGAAGGTCCCAAAGGAGAAAGGATTGGCCTTATCATCCCCCTAAGAAAGTAGATCACAGTGAAAGAACTTTGTCGTTCAGTCGAAGGGGACAAGTTAGCAGCTTCAGGATAACCCGAGCAATGAAAGAGAAGTAGGGTTCAGGATAATCATTACTATTTTGATTATACGTCTGGGTTCTAAACCAAAAACTTCATTTGAAAACAAAGCAAGTATTAATAGCATAACAAAAAAGCCTTCCTCGTCATTAATATCTTTGCTCGGGCAATTGTGATCTCTTGGGAGAATCGATCACTGCATCAAAGATGCAGAGCTAGTACATCTGAGACTTCTTAATTGTCTAGTTGTGAAGAGCTCCAGGGCTATGCGAAAAAGGATAATCTCGGACCTAAACCGAGGTATTGATGGTGATTTTTGAATCTCGTAGAACAGAATGTGATACGATGAGATAAAATCCAATAGAAACATAGAGAGGGAATGGGTTACCTACTCTTAACGGGCAAAGTAAGCCCCTATATTCTGAATTAAAGAATTCAGAATCAATCAAATCTCCCCAAGTAGGATTCAAACCTACGATCAATCAGTTAACAGCCGACTGCTCTACCACTGAGCTACTGAGGAACAACATGAGATTCGATCTTAAGAGTTCTATTCCCCTTCTCCGAATTTACCCAGAAAGCACAACTCTTGCTCGGGTTGGTGGTGCCGGTTTCCAGCAACTTTCTGAATTCCACCATGCAACGGCCATCGCCTACCCTAATGCTCCTTCTCTGGACCTTACTGTTGGCTTTGCTTTGACCTTTCTTGCTTTATGTGCGCCAACCAACCTCTGGTGTTGGGCCTATGTGTGCCAACTTCAACTAGGAAACTATTACGCTTGGGCCTAAGCTCCTGAATCGGCAGAAGAAGAAATGCACCCAAACCCCCCTTCTTATTACCCTTTCAGAAGGTGAGGCAGAAGGATTGAGATTCTCGTAAGTAAGGTTCAAAAGCATTGTTCCTTGATCAAGTAATTAAGAGATCTCCTTATTAAACGCTTATTCAATATTTTGCATACAAAGCATAGGTGTGAAGATAAGGTATGGTCCAGCTACAGGAAAGACCAATTGCAAAGACAAATTAAAAGAGATTCCCGCCTCCAGACGGGGGTTCCCTAAGATAGAGTAGGTGTTGGTAGTTGTTCTTGCTTTGCGGGATCAGGTCACTAGTCGGTGATATAATTTAGGAATGAATCTTTGTAACTCCCATTCCAGTACTTAAATAAACAAAATGTAATAAACAATGAAGACCTGACTCAAGACTAACCTCTCCACACTCAAGGTCAGGAACGGGAAAGGGAGAATGAGTAGGACAGGCTCGAGGTCAATTCTTTATTATAGGAGAGATTCCACCCCCTTATTTAGCGCTTGTTCATTCTATAAGAATTTCTTCTTGTTCTCGACGAAGGAGTCAGAGCTGCTATAGAATTAGCATCTTACTTTTTACTAGCAAGCGCAGCAACGAGAAGTTTTCCTCTACTAGAAAGCAATCCTTCACGGATATGGGATCTTACTCAGTTGTTGTTGGTCTAGTAAGCTAAGCATTTCTATCATTTATGATTATGAAAAAGTAATGATAGATAGGAAGGCTCCAGTTTTTTATTTATTGGTGTCAACATAGGAATGAGAGCAGTTTGAATGGGCTCTCTTTTCCCTTGTTTGTTGATCAGCCAAGTCAGTAGCCTTTCTTTTATGCGGGATTGCCTGTTGATGCAAGGAATAAGGGCTACTAGTCTTTTCAGAAACTGCTGCTAAGATCCAAAGTTACATAGATTTCTCTCTTTTAGTGTGAGGGTATTAGTAAAAGTCCTAAGCAATCTTAGCTACTTCTCTGGTCTTGACGCCCTTGACCCTCTTTTGTTTTCTCTTCTTTTAGAAGTTGTCTGTGATCAGAACTTCTTTCGCTTTGAACGACTTCGATCCTATTTATCTCTTAGCGCGACTAGTCTCTTTGTAGTAGTAATAACGGGAGGGGGAAATTCTTTTGAAAGAAGAAACGATTTGGTCTCAATAAAAGAGCCAATGAAAAGAAACAAAAATGGAATTGAAAGTTCCTTGCCTTAGACTTTGAGTTGACAGAGAGAAATGACAAAACTCTTGTCCTTACGAGACGCGGGAAACTTTGCTATTCAAAGGGATAGAAGGAAGAAAATGTTGGAAGAGATGGCCTTGAGCCTATTCTGGTTCTATTAAATAATAATTAGAGTGTTCCAGGTCAGTGAACTTAGAGTAGGAAATTCCATTAAAAGATTCATCCTAATAAGACTGAAGAAGAGTGTCACATCCCAAAAGTACACCCTAGAAATTAGGGTGCAATCTTGGATTGCGACCAGCGTATTCGACCTCTCGGAAGTCCCATACAAGCCTATCGTACGTTCATCGCATAATAACATACTAAAAATGCGTAAGAATTAAAAATTTTCTTTTCATAAACAATATAAGCGGAAGACTTCATTTAAAGCATTAAACCTTTACAACCCTTGAACCATCTAAACATAGAGTATACAAGACTTGGGACTAATCTCATACAAGACATAAACATTAAGACTTAAACATTAAGACATGACCGAACGTGTGGATATTATCCTCGAATCGATGAGGACTCACCAATACTTCATCTTCAACTCTTATAAACCTATTTGTACTTAGATGTACTAAGTATGGAAGCCATGCAAAAACCATGAAAAAGGGACATTTAGTTAATAACATACTTTTCATGAACTTTAGTTTAAACATCATAATATAATCATAAGAACATCATTTATCACATTAGAAATACGTAAGAAAATCATTTAAGCAATTATCATAATTTTTAGAACACATTACAGTGACTACTTCACTGTTACAGTGAAGTCCCTTTCACTGTACAGTGAAGTTCCCTAACTTCACATTTAACATCCTTTGGCATGTCGTCTTCTCACTAAAGCTATCCTAATATTCACTTAAGTCACACAAAGAGAGACCGCCCATACACCCTCTCTAGATGTGCCTAAACGATCCATAAGATTACTCATAATGAGAGACATACACACCTACAATACATCAACATACAAAACATAAGATCCTCCTACCAAATGTGATTCCAAGGTTCACTTGAGTGAGTGTGGAACGACCGCTTATACAATCCCTATCACACACACAAGGGATCCTATAGACTACCTAGGATAGAATCATTCTTACTTGATACAATAGTATACACAAAACATGACATTCTCCTTTCAAAGGTTATCCAAAGACCTACTCAAGTAACTCAAGAAGATAACGTCCATGATTGACCTCTTCAAGATTACCTAAATAGTCCTTAAAACTTACCTAAGTTAGGATCATGTCCATATAGTCAAACATATCCACTAACTATAATCTTTATTAATAGACTCATCTAAGTAAGAGATGAAGTGACCATTCCCTTGCCCCCTTCACACCTTAACTAGACAACCCTTAATTACTCTAGAAAGGAACTTATACAAATAACATGCTTTCCTATCTTAAGTCATTACATTACTAAGTTCATTTAATATACATTCATCACATAAGGACATTCAAGTAATGGTCTTAAAGAAGACCTAGGGACTCTCACTAACATCCTCAAAGCCTATTGTGCAATGTCTAAGTAGAATCTCATACCACCACCTAAACTTCATAGAACTTCTCTAATACTAGTGGGTATCCCATATGATGAGAATAGGCAATAACCGACATACACCATGGTAGCAAAGCATGGAATCCGGAGTTCTATCCTACTCCGATGAGGTGTTCTACTTGCCAATGGTAGAACATGGACTTCCCATGTAGGCACATGGTTAAGGAATATGAAGGGCATACTTTGCATTCTAGCCTCATACTTAACTAGAACTACTTTCCCTTACAATATTCACTCGGTGCTAGCCTTAGTTCTCATAGATCAATTCACATTAAGGTTCATATAAAGGGGTCCCATATTAAGTTCATGACCCAGTTACATTTACCATACCAAAGCATGGTCCACTAGGGCATATCTCACTATGGAGACAAGAAGCTCATCGCGACTTTCCTAAGGTATGATATGATTCCGTTCCAGCCAATCAACCTTAAGTCCATCACTCATTACATGAAGGATACCATTACGGCTAACTACGTCACGATTTATAACCTTACCACTTGGTTCACGGTTCCTCATAAATGACCTTTGTATCATTATGCAAGGTCTCACCTATATTCATTTATTCAAAACTAAGACCCTTTAGGTTCCTAAGTCAAAACATCACAAATTCACATACATCAAGTAAGGGAAACAAGTCTACCTAAACAAGAAACAACATACTTCCATTTAACACATATAGCCTATCTTTCTTTAGACACTTTGGAATGACCATTAACCTTATTTAGTCAACCTATTCAATACCTTAATATTATCAAATTAACCATTTTAGACTCATATAGACAAATTAGGAACAACCATGTATCAACTTTAAGATTACACACTTAACACATAGTCAAAGCATAACATTATTAACTAGATAGTATCAATAGTCTAACACGTACTTTCACATATAGATAGATATAATCATAATCCACATAATCATCTACACAAATAGACATATAACTTCAAGTAGTGCCGACAAGGCCATGATCATCAATATACTAAAAGTAACGCCGACAAAGCCACATCAATTCACATAACACCGCCACCATAAGTGGACCATACCAATCAAATATAATCCAAAAGCTAAATTACAATAACTATACACAATAATAAGAGAGTTAGGGCAGCATACCACCCACTTGATCTCATCTCTTCAATCCAAAGCCAAACCATTCAATTCAATGCCATAAGGCCCTTACCCATGGCCATAAACATCGATTCAAAACATAAATCATAATGATCAATGAATCTAAATCAATTAAATGTAGATTAATCAATCTAAGACCAAATAGATATCAATTGAACACAATCATTATATCATTAGAAAGCCCATAAGAAACTACATTAGAATCTACAAGCATCAAGTTCATATCAATTCAATAAGCATAATAGTCAAAAGATCTAAGAGTATTTATTACTCAATTAATCAAATTGAAACAGCCTATACATCACTCATACATAATCTATACATCATTCAAAAGCCCCTAGCAATCTACGCATGAAATCATCAATCTCAAAGCATAGCCAATTCACCCATAATTTAGTGAAAGTTAGAGAATTGAGAAGATCATGGGTTCATGGATAATTTCATTGGAAAAAATCAATCTAACATTAATAATATCATATCTTAACGTTTGAAAACCTTTCATGCAAGAACCCATGATTTAGAGTAGAATTTGGACTTTTCATCTTTTTGAAATCACTTTGAAAACATCTTTGAAATTGGCTCTAAGGATTAATGAAGAACTCACATGCCTTATTTGAAGAATCCAATGCTAATTGAATAAGATACTCCATTGAAGACTCATCTTCAAGCTTCATCTTCACCTTGACTCTCATGGAGGTTTTTGGAGAAACTTTAGGAGGGAAGGGGTTTTGATTTAGATCCTAGGGTTATAATGAGAGTTTAATAACTTATATACTCTTAAAATACCCTTAAACACTCAAAACCATCATCCAATGACTTATAGAGGCGTGGGGTGTGTAGACACGTAATTTTGGACCGAACATAAGGTATTGCATCATTTTTAGTACATAAATATTGCTTTTATATATAAATTAAATATTTTATTTTTTATCATATTTTAGTAAGTTTATTCAAAAAAAAAAAACTACAAAAAATATGTCTTCTTTTAATTTAAATCTTAATAATAAGCTAGTGTTTCTTAATTATATTTTAAGACTAACTATTTGACTTTTTCATATATTTTATTATTTTCAAACTAATTAAGTTAACATGATTATAAGTTTTTTTTTTTAAACAAATAATAATAATAATAATTAAAACTAATCAACCTACCCACTACCCCCCACTTTACCCATTCCCCACTTCTCCAACGACATACACACACACACGTACACAATTACTATACATACACACACGGATAAAGAGAAAAAAAGATCAGAAACCAAAAAGGAAAAAAAAAGTTTAGAGAGAAAGGAGAAAAAAAGGGAAAAAGTGAAAAAGGAAGAAAATCACCCACAAAAATCAACAAATATACTCACATTTTATTTCATATTTTGCTTTAACTCACAAACAAAAGTGGAAATTGAGGTTTACTTTCGTGGTTTTGAGTTCGTGGTTCCTTATTCGGATTGTTTTCTTTTGGTGGAATTTTCGCAAGAGGTACCATTCAATTTTTTTTATTATATATAATTTGATATCATGTTTATACAAGTATACCATTATATTTTTATATGAAGTATGTTCAAATATTTCATCAACTCTATGTTTAGATCCTTTATGTATTTAGTGTTAAATTGCTATAACAAATCGTAGTTTATTTCATATTAAATAACCCATAGTTTATTTCATACTTAAGTAAATATTTTGTCCAAGTCCATTCTTATTTTTCATATTTAGTTTTATAATGATAATATGTGTAGTAATTATGTAAAGATGTTAATTTTATAATGATAATTTGCGTAGTTATCCAATTTTTTATATTCATGTCTTACTAAATTGAATGAATTCTTTGTTTGGTTGTGTTTAGAAAAACATTAAATTATGTTTTATATTATATTATGTGTGTTGTCCTACATTATTATCTTTTGGATGCTATTAAAAATAATAATAATAAACTTGTTAGGAAAAGAGGTAGAAAAGAATAATAACAATAAAAAATGAAATTAGGAAAAGAGGTAGAATACATGAATAATAGAAGAAGAAAAGAAATAGTGGAGAAGAAACATTTGAAATAAAAAAAAGGGAATAATATTAAAAAATATAATAAAAAGAATGAAAAATGTAAGAAACAAAAATAAAAATACTTTGAAAATGAAAAGAAATAAAAGTATAGTAGTAAAAAATATAATAAAATATCTTATAAGTATCACGAGAAAAAAAAAGAATTATTAGATAGGGTAAGAAAAGAAAAAGAAGAAAATTAATGTAAAAAGAATAATATAAGGAAAGTCTTTTTTTCAAAAAAAAGAACATGAAAAATTAGTACAAAAAAAAATAAGAAAGAAAAACAATAAAAATAAAAATAAAAATAAACAAATAAGAAAAATAAAAAATAAAAAGAGAAATCAAGAAGCAAATTGAAAGAATAAAATAAATAAATAATAATAATGTATAAAAACATGACATGCTTATGAAATATGATAGATTTAAATATGTCAAAGATAAATCAAAGAATGAGGGTAAATACTTGTTTTAATAATATAATATTCACAATTTAGTTTAAGTCATAAAAGTCCATAAAGCGACCGTGATAGAACCACGGGACTCGAGGGATGCCTAATACCTTCCCCTCGGTCAACAGAATTCCTTACCCGAATTTTTGATATCACAGACCATAAAATAAAGAGTCAGCTTCCTTTTGATTAGGGATTTAAATGAGGTGACTTGGAACACCAAAACTCAATTCCAAGTGGCGACTCTAGAAAATAAATAATCCCTTCTCGAAATGTCACTTTAATTGGAAAAACTCTTTTCTTTCAAAATAAGCTATTCAATCTTGAGGGAAAAAATAGGGGTGTGACAGATGGCGACTCCGCTGGGGACTAGAATTCGAGCTTGTAAATATGGACTTCTACATGACTTTATTATATTTTTACGTATTTATCAGTTTTTAGATAATGTATTTAATGGCATAATGTGTTATTTGCTTGCTTATTTACCCTTTTGATATTATGTGAACTATTATATAACTGTCTTTCCTCGCGCACCCATCTGACTCTTCTGAGATACTTTATTCGGAGATGCGATTATGCTCCCGAGCCATGAGATACCAGAGATGCAGCAACGCTCCTGGGAAGGATTCTATAAAAACACATGTCTTAGGATGGGAAGGACTAACAGTGAGGCCAGAAAGCCCTGCTACTGGTAAGCTGTCCCTTCTCGAATCGAGTGGTCCGCTCGTTTTACAGCCAGTCTAGACACCATCTCTATTAGGTTGTTTACCTAGTAAAACAAGCCTCAATGATGACTATCCCTGCATATTGTTGAATTAATGGGGAGCTCGACACAGGAGTCGAGTCCGTCTAGGACAGATATCCCTACTTAAGATTGTCATGTGCATTATTTGTGCTACTTGTTGTATTATTGGGAAGGCTATACAAATGTTGATCGGCTTTATATGAATTAATTAAAAAGAGAATTTATAAAGATATAAAATTAAAATTTTTGTGTCTTCCTTTCATTAAACACATTTTTCTCTATCAAAATTTATATTTCTTTCACAAATAGAAAAAAAAAATCTATTATTACCATCAAGTTTTTCTATATAAAATAAAAAAAAAGGATTGAAAATTTAATTAACAAAAAATAAAATATAATTGAATATACTATTATTTCTAGAAAAAAGGGGATCGGGCTTGGTTATCTAATAAAAATTTTTTTTTTGGGAAAATTTTTGAGTGCTACTTATATATATAGTTTTTCTTCTTCTAATTTTCCTTTAATAACCATATTTTCAAAAACAAATTACTTTTTTTTTGTATAATTTTTACGTTATTCTTATTTAAAAAATATATTTTATTAAGCCTAATTGTCACTATCATAATATAGGCAAATATGAATCCATATGGAAAGGGAGATAAGAGACAAAGGGAGGATCAATCACCTCGATTCATGATATTGGATAAGGCCCCAACACTCTTGAAGACATGGTATGAAAATATGACAAATGATGGAAAAGGAATGGTGTTCAAACGCTTGGGATTTCTAAGAAGCCTTTTGTATGTTGAACCACGACGGGATTTGATAGAAGCACTAGTTCATTTTTGGGACCCGTTAAGGAACGTATTCCATTTTTCTGGTTGTGAACTCACCCCCACACTTGAAGAGATAGGGGCATTCATTGGAAAGGGTAAACATCTTCACAAAGGAGAGCCTATGATACCAAAACATATTAATGGGAGGAGGTTTCTAGAGTTACTGCATATAAATGAGAATGATATAGGTGGTTGTATCGATAATGGATGGGTTCCGTTAGAATTTTTGTACAAAAGATATGACAAAAATGATTGATTCGAAGTGTATGGAAAGAAACTCCGTAATAATGGATGTCGTTTGACCTGGGAAGAACACAGTTATGATGCCTTTGTGGTGGCTTTTTTGTGGATCATGGTATTTCCAAAAAAGGGAGGAAAGATTAGCATGAACTTAGCTGCAGTCGTTACAAATTTTGAGAAAAAGCCTAATATCACCCTTGTACCAATGATTCTGGCAGACATCTATCGTGCTTTAACAATTTGCAAGGATGGAAAAGACTACTTTGAGGGATGCAATATGTTATTACAACTATAGATGATTGAGCACATTCGTCATCACCCTAATGCAGTGGACTTTAAAGTAGAATGGAATGATTATATTGGAGGCCACAAAGAAAGAATCAAAGATCATAGTTTTCCGAAGGGTACTCAATAATCTGACTGCTGACAAGATTGTGTGGAATTATCATTGGTTTCCGTCGGCCGAGGTGATATACATGTCTACTTTTTGATCATTCATCGTCCTAATGGGTCTTCAAGGTGTCCAACCTTACATGCCACTTAGAGTTATGCGACAACTTGGGCGACGCCAGTTTCTACCACCTAATGAAGATATGCGGGAATTCATGTATGAGTTTCATCCCGAGATACCTTTAAGGAAATCAGAGATATTTAAGATTTGTGGGGGATGCATACTCTCAAGTCCCCACGATATGATGAAGGATCGCACCAAAGGTGAGGTGGACCAAGCATACTTAGAGTGGGTTCATGATCAGCCCCTTCCTAAGGTTATGCCAGAAGGATCGATAAAGGGACCCATAGATCGAGAAGCAGAAATTGAGGTTAGGATTAAGCAAGCTCGCCTCAAAGTCGAAAGAAGCTATAGATCTACTCTGGATATCCTAAGTAATGACCTGAAGAACGCTAAAGAGGAGTTGGCCCAACTGATGCGATATTTGAAGTTAGAGTTAGAAAACACCATTATACCATTCTGACCTTACAAGAAGACTTGGGCATTGCCACAGGCGCTATGGAGCAACAGGAAGAGCAGTATAAAAAGAAAAGGCCCAGCTTATCTGCGCACAGTCTAGACTCCAGACTCAAGTTAAAGCCTCTATGGAACGGGAAAGAGAAATAGCAAGGTGTTTCAGTGCTTATCAGGCAGACTGTGAGATTGAGAGAGGTCAAAGGATAGCCGAGCGAGATGCACTCCACCTTCAAATTGAAGAGCTCCAAGAACAAGGGGAAAATTTGACGCATGAAGTCAATACTGCTCAGCACTGGTTACAGAATTGTTATGACAGTATGGATGAAGCCAGAGATCGAATACTACAACTCAGGGATGAACTCAATAATGTTATGCTGGATATCTACACCAGAACGATGAGAGGCTGGGCCGACAGGCCCGTGCTTTGGCTCCATATCTATTGATAGCGTTGGCGAAGATTTATAAGGGTCTTGGAGATGATTGAGATTCGAGGATTTAGTTTCTTTTCGAGTCTATTTTCTTAGTAGTGATTGTTTTATTATTATTATTTTTTTTCTTTCTTTCTTTATTTTTCATTTTTGTTATTCTATTTCTTTAGAGTCTAAGTCTTAGGTACTTCTGTTTTTTATGTTTTATTCAAATCATTATTTTAAAAATATTTGAAAATGAATGAAAAAGATTTGCTTTTGGTCACCTTATGTGCATATGTCATGCAAAAAAAAAAAGGTAATATCTTTCTCGAACTACGCAAAAGATCTGATTCATGCTCCAGCATGATACATAGGCAACCCAAGGGGTTCGATCCAAACTTTTTTTAAAAATAAAAATAAAAATAATAATAATAAAATGATAATACATAAAATGTAGAAACAAATAAGTAAATAAATAAATAATAATGATAAAATAATAAATAACTAAGGAAGATAAGAACGCCTAGGTAAGCCGGGATGAAACATAAGGTCTTCCATATTATAAGTATGTATGTGGCTGCAATGTGCATAATTTCTTAACACTAATCTGTTTATTACTCCATTCAGAGAGAGAAAGAAATAGAGACATACTAGCTTAAAGGTGGTTGGTTTGTGGTTAAGCTGGCATCACATCCTTACAATACAAGGTCGAAAGGGAAATAAAAGATGGCCCACAAAGACGGAAATGAATCGGACAATGATGAGATTCAAAACCAGATGACTTCACAAGAAACAGGGTCAACAGAAGAGATAAGGGCATTAAAACAACAGATGGCAGAGATGTACGAGGCTTGGATAAGTGGGCAACCTCCACCGTCTTCAATCCGAGACTATCTTAATACAAATATGTCTCCCCCTATCCAGGTGTCGACAAGCGATCTGATATATCCCCCTGGATTCGGCCCCTATGCTAACACATCCAATGTCGCTGGAACTTCTATGGTGCGCCCTTCGACTACACCTATGATAAGTTATCCACTATTTGTTTCAACTTCCCCGACTAACAACATCCTGCAACCAACAATGGTGCCCAAATCCAACAGCGATCCCCCGCCCAAAGTTCGTCATGATCACAGTTACACTCTTGAAGAGGCCATTAAAATTCCAAGCTCTTATCCCCACATTCATCAACATAGTTTCCCTGTCGAAATTGAAAAGATGGTTATGAATGAGGAACATGAATAGATGGCTAAGAAAATGAAGAATTTGGAACGGAGTATAAGGGATATGCAAGAACTAGGAGGCCACAAAGGCATCTCATTCAGTGACTTGTGTATGTTTCCTCACGTCCATTTGCCTGCTGGTTTTAAAACTCCAAAGTTTGAGAAATACGATGGTCACGGATACCCCATAGCTCATTTGAAGCGATATTGCAATCAATTGAGGGGTGCAGAGGGTAAAGAAGAGTTACTTATGGCCTATTTTGGGGAAAGCTTAGTAGGGATCGCATCTGAATGGTTCATAGATCAGGATATTGCCAACTGGCATACATGGGATGATTTGGTTCGATGTTTTGTGCAACAATTCTAATATAATATTGACATTGTGCCAGATCGCTCCTCGTTAGCCAACACAAGGAAAAAAACCACGGAAAATTTTCGTGAATATGCTGTCAGATGGAGGAGCAAGCTGCTAGGGTCAAACCACCAATGAACGAGTCAGAGATGATTGACGTTTTTCTCCAAGCGCAAAAACCTGATTACTTTCACTATTTGCTTTCTGCCGTTGGGAAGACATTCACTGAAGTTATTAAGGTAGGGGAAATGGTGGAAATTGGCATCAAGTCTGGAAAGATTGTAAGTCAAGCTGCCTTAAAAGCCACAACACAAGTGCTTCAAAATGGTTCTGGAAATATTGGAGGGAAGAAGAGAAGGGAGGATGTAACCATTATTGTAGCAGCGCCTAGGACTTATGTCCAAGATAATTCCCCACAACACTATTTTTCTTCCCAAGCTCCACAATATTCTGTCCCATACTCTCCATATCCTGTTTTTAACGCGCAACCAATTGCACCCCCTTCTTATCCACAATGGCGTGCACCACTTCCCCAAAATCATCCACCACCTCCACAAGTTCATCAAAATACTGCTAGAATTCCTTTTTGTCCTAGACCACAATACAAGAAGGGAAATGGAGTTAAAAATGAGTTCACTCCTATTCGAGAGTCATATGCTAGATTGTTCCCAAAATTAAGGACGCTGAATGTTTTGAGTCCTATTGAAAGAAAGATGTCGAATCCTCCCCCCAGGGCAGAACATAGAGAGATGCTGGTATTTGAAAAGGTCCATTCAGGATTTGATCAATTCTAATCGGATTATAGTTGAAAGTCCGAGACCCAACATCAATCAAAATCCATTGCCAAGGCATACTGAAATAAACATGCTAGAAATGATGAAGGATCGCGAAGAATTTGCATCACCGTATATGCCAATCCTTAAGGTTGGAACTAGCATTGAGAAGTCGGCGAATGTTGTTGATTTGACAAAAATGATGCCTTCAGGGATGGAAAGTAGGTTAGAAAGGTTGAGCCCATCAAACACACCCATCCTAACTGTGAAAGGAACGCTTGAAGGTGTTCGGGAAAGTCAAAGGGAGAAAGGATTGTTTGTTCCAAGAGGGCCGAACAATCGTATCTTGATCGTAAAAGGAGCCTATGTTCCACCTCTAATCATTAGCCGGTATCCCAACTTCCAATGACAAACACCAAAGTTGTTCCCTGGAATTATGATCCTAGTGTCGTGACATACAAGGGGAAGGAGGTCGATGAAGAAATAGATGAAGTGAGAGGAATAACCCATTCGGGAAGATGCTATGCCCCGATGGAATTGAGGAAAACTAAAAATGACCAAATGCAAGTCAAGAGTTCAGTCACTGAAGAACAGGCAGAGGAGTTCTTAAGAAACATGAAATTATCAGATTACTCCGTTTTGGAACAGTTAAGAAAGACTCCAGCCCAAATCTCTTTGTTATCCTTGTTGATACATTCAGATGAATATTGTAAAGCTGTAATGAAGATTTTGAATGAAGCACATGTTCCTAGTGAAGTTACAGTGAGTCAACTAGAGAAGATTGCTGGGAGAATATTTGAGGTAAACCGCATCACCTTTTCAGATGATGAACTACCCAAGGAAGGTACGGGACATAACCAAGGCCTCCACATCACTGTAAAGTATGAGCTTTCATATGTCACTCGAGTTCTAATTGATGGAGGATCTCGAGCAAATATTTGTCCTTTATCAACTCTACATAAATTGAATGTTAGTGCTGAAAGGGTCCGACCCAACAATGTATGTGTTAGAGCTTTTGATGGGTCAAAAACAGATGTCATTGGTGAGATAGAGCTCGTACTAACCATAGGGCCTGTGGATTTTGCTGTGAATTTTCAAGTGTTGGATATTAATGCGTCCTACAATCTATTATTGGGGAGACCATGGGTGCATAGGGCTTGGGTAGTCCCCTCCACGTTGCATCAAATGATTAAATTTGAATACGACCGACAAGAAGTGATTGTTCATGGTGAGGGGGATTTGTCAATCTACAAAGACTCTTCCCTCCCTTTATCAAGGCGAATAATGAGAATGAAGCACTTGTTTATCAAGCTTTTGAGGTAGTGCTTGTTGAGCATGTCCTCGAGGGGAGTGTCATTTCAAAACCAAAGATGCCCATCGCGTCTGTAATGGTGGTAAATGAATTGCTGAAACATGGGTTTGAGCCGGGTAAAGGCTTGGGAATCTTCTTGCAAGGGAGAGCTTATCCAGTGAGTCCACGAAAGAGCATTGGTACTTTTGTCTTAGGCTATCAACCTAGAATCAAGGACAAAATGAAGGCAAAGAAGCAGAAGAGAGATGTATGGTCACTTACCAAGCCTATACAACCAATCTACAAATCTTTCATCAATGCCCGTGCAACAGAATCTTATCAATCATCTTGTCCAGAGGCAGTGATGAAAGTAAGCGAAGAAATGATCAATTATTTCAAGATTTATTTATCGAGGTTGATATGTTGGAACTCGGAGAAGGCACTAGCGACAGAGATGTGCAATTCATTGGTCCTGATGTCAAGCTAAACAATTGGGAGGCCACTCCTCTCCCCGTTAAAAATGAGTCTTGGTAGTCTGTCTTGTTTTTTCTTTTGTCGTCCGATTTATTCAAGGATTGTAATTCGGATTTTATCTTGTCGTTTTATTTCAAACTCTCTATTTACCTTTTCTATAGGATGTAATTGCATCTTTATTTCAGTCTAATATATTTGTTCGTTTTCTTTTATACAGTTCTTTCTATGCCAATTCTACTGATATGACATGCATGCAGAATTTTTCGCCAGATCTTAATATCCAATCTAATCTTTGACCTAATATTGAAATAATAAGTCAAGAAATCGAATATGATGAAGACGGAGAATTTGAAGAAGTAAGGAGGGATTTCAATCATCTTGAAAATAAGTCAAACCCAAACATGAGTGAAACTGAGATGATAAATTTGGGGGATCATGAAATTATTAAGGAGACTAAGATAAGTTTACATGTTCGACGTCAAAAGGACGATATAATCCAGGCCCTGTTTGATTACAAAGATGTTTTTGCGTCATCTTATGATGACATGCCTAGATTAAGCACTGACATGGTTGTTCACAAGTTGCCAATTGATCCCAATTTTCCTCCGATAAAGCAGAAGTTGAGAAAGCTTAAAACCGACATGAGTGTAATAATTAAAGAGGAGATCACAAAGCAACTTGAGGCCAAAGTCATTCGAGTCACTCAATATCCTTATTGGTTAGCCAACATCGTACCAGTCCCTAAGAAAGACGTCAAAGTTCGAATGTGTGTTGATTATCGTGATTTGAACAAACCAAGTCCAAAAGATGATTTTCCTTTGCCCAACATCCATATTTTATTGGATAATTGTGCTAAACACGAGGTTGCATTTTTTGTGGATTGCTATGCGGGTTACCATCAGATTATTATGGATGACGAAGATGTAGAAAAAACATCTTTTATCACTCCATGGGGTACATATTGTTATCGGGTTATGCCTTTTGGGTTAAAAAATGCAGGGGCAACTTATATGAGAGCAATGACAACCATGTTTCACGATATGATGCATAGAGAAATTAAAGTTTATGTGGATGATGTTATCATTAAATCTAAAAAACAGTCAAATCATGTGAAAGACTTAAGAAGATTCTTCGAAAGGCTCCGCAGGTATAATCTCAAGCTTAATCTTGCAAAATGTGTATTTGGAGTACCATCGGGGAAGCTTTTGGGGTTTATAGTCAGTCGAAGAGGTATCGAGTTGGATCCTTCAAAAATAAAAGTCATTCAAGAATTGCCACCTCCAAAGAACAAAACTGAGGTTATGAGCCTTCTAGGACGGTTAAACTACAAGAAGATTCATTGCTCAACTCACAACAACTTGTGAGCCCATCTTTAAGTTGTTGAAAAAGAATGCCACAGTCGAGTGGACCGAAGAATGTCGAGAGGCTTTTGAAAGAATTAAGAATTACCTATCGAATCCCCTGTGTTGGTTCCTCCCGAGCCGGGAAGACCTTTGATATTGTATATGTCAGTACTGGATAATTCTTTTGGTTGTGTACTGGGTCAGCATGATGACACTGGGAAGAAAGAGCAGGCCATTTATTACCTCAGCAAGAAGTTTACCGTTTACGAAGCGAAGTACACCCATCTTGAAAGAACGTGTTGTGCCCTAACTTGGGTAGCACAGAAGTTGAAACATTATTTTTCATCTTACACTACTTATCTCATCTCTCGTATGGATCCGTTGAAATATATTTTTCAAAAGCTCATGCCCACAGGCAGGCTTGCGAAATGGCAAATATTGCTTACAGAGTTTGACATTATCTATGTAACGCGGACCGCAATGAAAGCTCAAGCATTGGCAGATCATTTGGTAGAGAACCCTATTGATGAAGAATATGAACCACTTAAAACCTATTTTCCAGACGAAGAGATATCTTGTATCAATGAAGTTATTCAGAATAACAATCAAGGTTGGAAGTTATTCTTTGATGGTGCCTCTAACAGGAAAGAGTTGGAATAGGAGCTATTCTTGTGTCTGAATCAGGGGAATATTACCCTATAACAGCCCAACTTAGATTCTATTGTACTAATAATATGTCTGAGTATAAAGAGTGCATTTTGGGTTTGAGGTTAGCTGCTGACATGGGCATCCAAGAACTGTTAGTGTTAGGAGACTCAGACTTGCTAGTTCATCAAATTCAAGGAGAATGGGAAACTCGAGACCCAAAGCTCATACCATATCAACATTGTTTACAAGGTCTTTGTCAACGATTCGTGTCGATAAAGTTTAGACACATTCCCAGAGTTCACAATGAGATTGCAGATGCATTGGCCACTTTACCTTCGATGCTCCAACACCCTGATGACGCTCATATCGATCCTTTATACATACAAATTCGTGATAAACATGCTTATTGCAACATGATTGAGGAGGAATTTGATGGTAAACCTTGGTTTCATGATATCAAAACGTATCTTCGGTCTGTAGAATGTCCGTCGGATGTAACTAGTAATCAAAAAAGGACTATTCGACGACTAGCAAGGGTTTTTTTCTTAAGCGGAGGCATACTGTAAAAGAAGACACCCGATTTAGGTCTTCTAAGGTGTGTAAATGCTCAAGAGGCATCAACAATCATGATTGAAGTACACTCAGGAGTTTGTGGACCTCATATGAATGGATATGTTCTATCCAAGAAGATACTTTGAGCAGGCTATTATTGGCTCACCATGGAGCGGGATTCCATACGATTTATTTGTAAATGTCATGAATGTCAAATACATGATGATTTAATACATTCTCCTCCTTCTGAGTTGCATGCAATGTCTGCTCCATACCCTTTCGTGGCATGGGGAATGGATGTGATTGGACCGATAGAACCAAAAGCATCGAATGGTCATAGGTTCATCTTGGTGGCCATTAATTATTTTACAAAGTGGGTGGAAGCAGTAACTTTGAAGTCATTGACCAAGAAGGTCGTGGTGGATTTCATCCATTTCAACATCATCTATAGGTTTGGTATTCCAAAAGTGATTATTATTGATAACGCTGCAAATATCAACAGTCACTTAATGCAAGAGGTATGCCACCAATTTAAGATTGAGCATCAAAATTCGACTCTGTATCGCCCAAAGGCAAACGGGGCTGTAGAAGCTGCTAACAAAAATATAAAAAAGATACTTCGTAAGATGGTGCAAAGTTCTCGACAATGGCATGAAAAGTTGACTTTTGCTTTGTTGGGTTATCGCACTACAGTCCGTACGTCAGTGGGCGCTACCCCATATTCACTGGTATACGGGACTGAGGCAGTTATACCTGCAGAGATTGAGATCTTATCTTTACGAATTGTTGTGGAGGCTGAAATTGATGATGATGAGTGGATCAAAACACGGTTAGAGAAATTAAGTTTGATTGATGCGAAGCGTCTGACATCAGTATGTCATGGACAATTGTATCAGAAAAGAATAGCACGAGCATACAACAAATTGGTGTGTCCCAGACATTTTGAGGAGGGTCAATTAGTGTTGAGACGCATTCTGCCACATCATGCCAAAACCGAAGGCAAATTTTCTCCAAATTGGAAAGGACCATTCATTGTTAAAAGGGTATTACCCAATGGTGTTCTTTACTTAACAGATATAGAAGGCAAAATGACAGAAACGGTTGTCAATGCTGATGCTGTGAAAAGATATTATATATGATTTGATTTTTGGAATTAGAAACCCTTATGTTTGGGCTCGACATCTCAAAGGTTGATTCAATGGAAACTCTTGGTTATGTTGTTTCCTTGGCTTTTCCAAAAAAAAAAAAAATTGCCTGAACTACGTTCGACCTGATTCTTGTTTTGGAAAGATACGTAGGCAGCCCTAGTGTTGGGTTCGGTTGAACCAAATACAATCCAAAATTCATATTGTAGTAAACTGGGGCAAATGTCGTTTGCTTATTCATTTGGTCTTTCATCCCAAAGCTAAAAATCAACCCCATCATCTAAAGTCAACCAAAGAAATGTCTTTGCATCAACCCTTGATATGTCGAGAGTAATTTGGTTAAGGGTAGGTAATGATTCTGAATGGGCATGATAAGGTGGATGTGATTTGACAGAAATAAAAATGAGAGTCTTATTGGTGAAAACCCTAAGTGGGCACCGTAAGGTGAAAATGAGTTGAGCATGAGAGAATCTTATTGGTGAGAATTCTAAATGGGCACCATAAGACAAATGTGAGTAGAGAGAAATAAAAATGAGAGAGTCTTATTGGTGAAAACCCTAAGTGGGCACCGTAAGGAGAAAAGGAGTTGAATATGAGAGAGTCTTATTGATGAAAACCTTGACATGCACCATAAGGCAGACGTGAGCTGGAGGAATTAACATGATAGAGTTTTAGTGGCAAAAACCTTCGTGAATATCATAAAGTGAATAAGGGTTTTAAATTATTTATGGCTTCATTGGATGTTGGGATTCCACATCAAGATTGAATGATCAATGATGGTTGAGGAATAGATTGGATAGACAAGTCTGGAAATCAATTCAAATTGCATGGCATGATCAGTAGACTCGTCTCCCACACTCATATAAGTTTTTCTTTCTTCTTGTTACTGAAAGGAGAGTCTTCATCGAATCTTTTCTTTTATTCTCGTGTAGTTCGTAGTTTTCTTATACTTTTCATCACTTTTTTTCATATGTATTTAGGTCGTATCTGTGTCAAAAAAAACTAGGAAGGGATTTCAAGACTCGCTAACAACTCTCTAAATTGTACTAGGCGAAGCATCAGGCTAATGAGTTGTAATCTGTCTTCAAGTGTTGGACTCGAAAACTCTCTGATTTTATGAAAGCTAACAATGAGTGTTGTGTAATAAAGGCATTGGATTTAGGTCCCAAAAATAAGCAAAGTTGGATGAATGTACAATCAATAAATAATGAGTATTGACCGTTGGAAACAACCAAAGTGTCACAAGTGTTGAGCCACCCTTGTCAAAAGATGGAACCACAAACCAACCACCACCTTTTCAAACTCACAAATTTTCTTTGTTGAAGCAGGGACACAAGTCGTTTCAAGATTAGAGATTCGAAGAACCTAGATGTTCAACCTAGTCTATAACAAGCGAAATCGAAACCCTACAATAAAGATTTGTGGAACTCAATTATATTAAAATTGGCCAATATATATATCAAAATAGCAATTACATGAGTGGTTGAGTATATTTTTCTTGAATGTACTGCAAATAATGTAGATAACATTCACAATGTTTCATTGGTATTATTAGTCTATTGAATGTCTTGTTAGCAGGACCCTCCTGGATAATGGGACTAGCAGGACCCTCCTAGATAATGGGACTAGCAGGATCCTCCTAGATAATGGACTAGCAGGACCCTCCTGAATAATGGGACTAGCAGGACCCTCCTGGATAATGGGAATAGCAGGACCCTCCTGGATAATGGGACTAGCAGGACCCTACTGGATAATGGGACTAGCAGGACCCTCCTCGATAATGGGACTAGCAGGACCCTCCTGGATAATGGGATTAGCCGGACCCTCATGGATAATGGGACTAGCAGGACCCTCATGGATAATGGGACAAACAGGACCCTCCTGGATAATGGGAATAGCAGGACCCTACTGGATAATGGGAATAGCAGACCCTCCTGGATAATGGGATTAGCAGGACCCTCCTGGATAATGGGAATAGCAGGACCCTCCTGGATAATGGATTAGCAGGACCCTCCTGGATAATGGGACTAGCAGGACCCTCCTGGATAATGGGACTAGCAGGACCTTCCTGGATAATGGGATTAGCAGGACCCTCCTGGATAATAGGACTAGCAGGACCCTCCTGGATAATGGGATTAGATTACTTTCTCTTAGGATAAACACTTCCTATTCTATATTTTTAGTTTTATTTTCTCCTAAAATAAACACTTCCTAGTCGGAGTTTATGTTTTATATTTATATTTGCTAATAACTCACAAAAAATTTCCCAGTGAAAACTGGGGCAAAAATTTTGTTTATTTTGTTTGTGGTGGTTTTCAGGTTTCCTCAAGCGAAATATGGATTTGAAATTCAAGAAAAAAGTTTCAATTTTTTTAGAATGATCAATTCCATGATTGTTAGAATTAGCTTCTTCAATGCATGTAGCAGCCTGACTTCCTCACATCTTTTACTAGTCAAATTTTGATCAAGAAAACATGCAGTCATTCAAGAGCATTTTTCAAATTGTCATTTTTTAAGAATGTCAAAAGCTCAGTCGAAGTGGCAAGTCCAGCCTCCATTCCAACTCTTGGTTAAGATATTCACCCAAAAATCAAGGTGATATCTTAAAGTCAAGATTCAAGTGAAGATTCAAGAAAAGCTGCATGCATGGATAGAAGCTTGTACAATTTATTTTTCATTTAACTAATAGCTTTCAAATTTTTTTTATGTAAGGATAACAGCCGCGATCTGGAGCCTCGGTGGAACCTCATTTAACTTTCAACTCATCACATCATCACCTTGAACTACACGTGACCTGATTCCCTTATAACCCGGGATATGTAGGCAGTCCAAAACAAGGATTCGGTCGCATATTTTTCTTTCAAATAAGATTCCGGTCAAAACTTGTCGTTTTGTCTACTTCTTTGTCTGAAAACGCTTCGTGTTTCAAGTCAAAGAGGGGCAAACTGTAGACACGTAATTTTTTACCGAAATAAGGTATTGCATCATTTTTAGTACATAAATATTGCTTTTATATATAAATTAAATATTTTGTTTTTATCGTATTTTAGTATGTTTATTCAAAAAAAAAATAAAAAAAATATGTCTTCTTTTAATTTAAATCTTAATAATAAGCTAGTGTTTCTTAATTACATTTTAAGACTAACTATTTGACTTTTTCATATATTTTGTTATTTTCAAACTAATTAAGTTAACATGATTATAAGTTTTTTTTTAAAACAATAATAATAATAATAATAATAATAATAATTAAAACTAATCAACCTACCCACTACCCCCCACTTTAACCATTCCCCACTTCTCCCACGGCATACACACACACACGTACACAATTACTATACATACACACATGGATAAAGAGAAAAAAAGATCAGAAACCAAAAAGAGAAAAAAAAAAGTTTAGAGAGAAAGGAGAAAAAATGGGAAAAAGTGAAAAAGGAAGAAAATCACCCACAAAAATCAACAAATATACTCACATTTTATTTAATATTTTGCTTTAACTCACAAACAAAAGTGAAATTGAGGTTTACTTTCGTGGTTTTGAGTTCGTGGTTCCTTATTCGGATTGTTTTCTTTTGGTGGAATTTTCGCAAGAGGTACCATTCAATTTTTTTAATTATTATATAATTTGATATCATGTTTATACAAGCATACCATTATATTTTTATATCAAGTATGTTCAAATATTTCATATCAACTCTATGTTTAGATCCTTTATATATTTAGTGTGAAATTGCTATAACAAACCGTAGTTTATTTCATATTAAATAACCCATAGTTTATTTCATACTTAAGTAAAATTATTGTCCAAGTCTATTCTTATTTTTCATATTTAATTTTATAATGATTATATGTGTAGTAATTATGTAAAGATGTTAATTTTATAATGATAATATGCGTAGTTATCCAATTTTTTATATTCATGTCTTACTAAGTTGAATGAATTCTTTGTTTGGTTGTGTTTAGAAAAACATTAAATTATATTTTATATTATATTATGTGTGTTGTCCTACATTATTATCTTTTGGATGCTATTAAAAATAATAATAATAAACTTGTTAGGAAAAGAGGTAGAAAAGAATAATAACAATAAAAAATGAAATTAGGAAAAGAGGTAGAAAAGAATAATAACAATAAAAAATGAAATTAGGAAAAGAGGTAGAATACATGAATAATAGAAGAAGAAAAGAAATAGTGGAGAAGAAATATTTGAAATAAAAACAAAGGGAATAATGTTAAAAAATATGATAAAAAGAATAAAAATGTAAGAAAAAATAAATAAAAATACTTTGAAAATGAAAAGAAACAAAAGTATAGTAGTAAAAAATATAATAAAATATCTTATAATTATCATGAAAAAAAAAACAGAACTATTAGATAGGGTAAGAAAAAAAAAGAAGAAAATTAATGTAAAAAGAATAATATAAGGGAAGTCTTTTTTTTTTAAAAAAATGAAAAATTAATACAAAAAGAAATAAGAAAGAAAAAAAAAAGAAAAAAAAAAAAGAGAAATCAAGAAGCAAATTGAAAGAATAAAATAAATAAATAATAATAATGTATAAAAACATGACATGCTTATGAAATAGGATAGATTTAAATATGTCAAAGATAAATCAAAGAATGAGGGTAAATACTTGTTTTAATAATATAATGTTCACAAATTAGTTTAAGTCATAAAAGTTCATAAAGCGACCGTGCTAAAACCACGGGACTCGAGGGATGCCTAATACCTTCCCTTCGGTCAACAGAATTCCTTACCCGAATTTTTGATATCGCAGACCATAAACTAAAGAGTCAGCTTCCTTTTGATTAGGGATTTAAATGAGGTGACTTGGAACACCAAAACTCAATTCCAAGTGACGACTCTAGAAAATAAATAATTCCTTCTCAAAATGTCACTTTAATTGGAAAAACTCTTTTCTTTCAAATCAAGCTATTCAATCTTCAAGGACAAAATAGGGGTGTGACAGGGTGAATTTACAAATTCATCCCTCAACTTAACAGAAAGCTGGCAGAAAACAGGCACGCATCGACGTGACCATCGACGGACCGTTGGTTAGGCCACGTCCCGTCGATGGGGTCTCGTGGGTTGCACCTTCAATTCCTCAACCTGAAGGACAAATTGATCCATCGACGTGACCCATCGATGGGCCGTTTCCTGGTCGACGGTCCGTCGTTTGGGTCGTCGATTGCCACTGCCTGGCAGTGTTGAACTCCAATGTTGGGGTCCTCCCTTAGGGCCCCTTTGAGGGTCCTATGTTGTGTCGTACCCGGATGTTTCCACCCTAAATATGTTTGTATACGAGTTTAGGACCTACCACATGAGTTTCATCCAAAACAAACAGGTAAAACTCGACAAAACATACTTAGACACACAAGGTCATCTCAAAGCACATCTTTCGAACGTCATCGATCTTCTTGGACGTTTGACATCCAAACTTCACGAAACTTGACACACTGACTTTATACACCATATATACTCAATTAAGGACCATATAAGCTCATGCATCACACATAAACACATAAAACAACATATGAGGCACTTAGGTGACTTAGTCGTCGAACGTCTTGGTCGTCCATTGACGTTTGACTTTCAATGCACCTAAAATTTTAGCTATTGCCTCTAATCCACATTATAGACCAATTTAGGACCTTAGACCATAATGACAACCATGTTAGACTCTAGCTTCACCTAAGTAATTTTTGGGGTCTTACATTCTCCCCCACTTGGACAATATTTGTCCTAGAATGACACTTGTCAATCTCCAAACACTCCCAAGAGTAAGGATTCAGTAAGTAACTCATAACAAAATCATATAACACATAATCAAGGAGATAGCATAAGTTTCACACAATAAAGAGGATTACAACACAACAAGCAACTAGAATAGGATTCAATAACTCATTATGCTACAAAACGCATCTCCTTAACTCCAAATAGCAAAAACTCATTTTATTTTCCTTAGCATGCTCATATACATCAGTTCTAACTATATAACAACAATTTTAGACCAAAGAATCAATTAGTCAATTTTCACAAAAACTTAGAGTGAAAAGTAATTCATGCTACAGTGAACTAGGCCATTTTTCTAGAATGCAACTTTTAGGCAATTCATGCTATAGACATGCTAATATGCAAGGTAACATCATATAAACACCTTTAAAACATAGTCATGGCCTCATAAAACACATAATGTAAGAAGCTAATGAAATTTAATTTCAACCAAGCATGCGTATCATAAGGAGAATGTTTGGAAACTCATGTTCCACAATAACTCCTATACAAATCAAGTTACCAAGAACTCTTTGTTTTAGGCTTGAATAAACACATATAGAAAAGTTAAGGGTACTTCACTCCCCAACAATCATACTCTTCACCATGCTCCCCCACTAGGAGAAACCCATTCCAAGGTCAACATAGCATCTACCTCAAGGAACTCTCAAGGCACCTCAAACCTTACTATTACTTTCTCACCCAAAATTTAGTTCATGAAACTAAAGACTCTCAAGGTTAAATCATCTAGCCATCACATCCCCCTTACTAAGAGAAAGTCACCATTACTCCTTCACATTCCAACTCTATACTTTACCATTCTTTTCAACTCCACTACCCTTCAAAAGGTAACTAAACCAATCTAAGGTCATCAACAATATCTTTCACACCTCACCTAACAAGCCACACCTCATATTTTCCCTCCCTCAACCCAATCTTCATAAGGTCACACTCAAAAGACCAACACATAGGGAAGACAAAGGAAAGACACCACAGACAAGGCTCTTAGGCACTGAAGAAGTGAAACTTTTCCTTGCACCCAATAGTCTCCTATTTATAATGTGGCGCGCTTCAGATTATAAACAAGATTATGTTTGATGTGGTTCATGACACAACTACGACACTACCAAACCTTATGCTCTGATACCAAGCTTGTCACATCCCAAAAGTACACCCTAGAAGTTAGGGTGCAATTTGGATTGCGACCGGCGTATTCGACCTCTTGGAAGTCTCATACAAGCCTATCGTATCGTTCATCGCATAATAACATACTAAAAATGCGTAAGAATTAAAAACTTTCTTTTCATAAACAATATAAGCGGAAGACTTCATTTAAAGCATTAAACCTTTACAACCCTTGAACCATCTAAACTTAGAGTACACAAGACTTGGGACTAATCCCATACAAGACATAAACATTAAGACTTAAACATTAAGACATGACCGAACGTGTTGATATTGTCCTCGAATCGATGAGGACTCACCAATACATCATCTTCAACTCTTATAAACCTATCTGTCATCCATGATACATCAAGACTTCCAATTCCCTACACTTTAGTCAAAAAGGTAAAGAAGGGGTTATCACATTAGATGTACTAAGTATGGAAGCCATGCAAAAACCATAAAAAAGGGACATTTAGTTAATAACATGCTTTTCATGAACTTCGGTTTAAACATCATAATATAATCATAAGAACATAATTTATCACATTAGAAATACGTAAGAAAATCATTTAAGCAATTATCATAATTTTTAGAACACATTACTGTTACAGTGAAGTCCCTTTCACTGTACAGTGAAGTTCCCTAACTTCACATTTAACATCCTTTGGCATGTCGTCTTCTCACTAAAGCTATCCTAATATTCACTTAAGTCACACAAAGATAGACCACCCATACACCCTCTCTAGATGTGCCTAAAGGATCTTAATATTACTCATAATGAGACACATACACACAAACAATACATCAACATACAAAACATAAGATCCTCCTACCAAAGGTGATTCCAAGGTTCACTTGAGTCAGTGTGGAGCGGCCGCCCATACAATCCCTATCACACACACAAGGGGTCCTATAGACTACCTAGGATAGAATCATTCTTACTTGATACAATAGTATAGACAAAACATGACATTCTCCTTTCAAAGGTTATCCAAAGACCTACTCACGTAACTCAAGAAGATAACGTCCATGATTGACCTCTTCAAGATTACCTAAATAGTCCTTAAGACTTACCTAAGTTAGGATCATGTCCATATAGTCAAACATATCCACTAACTAGAATCTTTATTAATAGACTCATCTAAGTAAGAGATGAAGTGACAATTCCCTTGCCCCCTCCACACCTTAACTAGACAACTCTTAATTACTCTAGAAAGGAACTTATACAATTAACATGCTTTCCTATCTTAATTCATTACATTACTAAGTTCATTTAAGATACATTCATCACATAAGGACATTCAAGTAATGGTCTTAAAGAAGACCTAGGGACTCTCACTAACATCTTCAAAGCCTATTGTGCAATGTCTAAGTAGAATCCCATACCACCACCTAAACTTCATAGAACTTCTCTAATGCTAGTGGGTATCCCATATGATGAGAATAGGCAATAACCGACATAGACCATGGTAGCAAAGCATGGAATCCGGAGTTCTATCCTACTCCGATGAGGTGTTCTACTTTTCAATGGTAGAGCATGGACATCCCATGTAGGCACATGGTTAAGGAATATGAAGGGAATACTTTGCATTCTAGCCTCATACATAATTAGAACTACTTTCCTTTACAATATTCACTCGGTGCTAGCCTTAGTTCTCATAGATCAATTCAAATTAAGGTTCATATAAAGGGGTCCCATATCAAGTTCATGACCCAATTACATTTACCCTACCAAAGCAAGGTCCACTAGGGCATATCTCACTATGGCGACAAGAAGCTCATCGCGACTTTCCTAAGGTATGATATGATGTCGTTCCAACCAATCAACCTTAAGTCCATCACTCATTACATGAAGGATTCCAATACGGCTAACTACGTCACGATTTATAACCTTACCACTTGGTTCAAGGTTCCTCATAAATGACCTTTGTATCATTATGCAAGGTCTTACCTATATTCATTTATTCAAGACTAAGACCCTTTAGGTTCCTAAGTCAAAACATCACAAATTCACATAACCATCAAGTAAGGGACACAAGTCTACCTAAACAAAACACAACATACTTCCATTTAACACATATAGCCTATCTTTCTTTAGACACTTTGGAATGAACATTAACCTTATTTAGTCAACCTATTCAATACCTTAATATTATCAACTTAACCATTTTAGACTCATATAGCCAAATTAGGAACAACCATGTATCAACTTTAAGATTAAACACTTAACACAGAGTCAAAGCATAACATTATTAACTAGATAGTATCAATAGTCTAACACGTACTTTCACATATAGATAGATATAATCATAATCCACATAATCATCTACACAAATAGACATATAACTTCAAGTAGTGCCGACAAGGCCATGATCATCAATATACTAAAAGTAACGCCGACAAGGCCACATCAATTCACATAACACCGCCATCATAAGTGACCATCCCAATCACATATAATCCAAAAGCTAAATTACAATAACTATACACAATAATAAGAGAGTTAGGGCAGCATACCACCCACTTGATCTCATCACTTCAATCCAAAGCCAAACCATTCAATTCAATGACATAAGGCCCTTACCCATGGCCATAAACATCGATTCAAAACATAAATCATAATGATCAATGAATCTAAATCAATTATATGTAGATTAATCAATCTAAGACCAAATAGATATCAATTGAACACAATCCTTATATCATTAGAAAGCCCATAAGAAACTACATTAGAATCTACAAGCATCAAGTTCATATCAATTCAATAAGCATAATAGTCAAAAGATCTAAGAGTATTTATTACTCAATTAATCAAATTGAAACAGCCTGTACATCACTCATACATAATCTATACGTCATTCAAAAGCCCCTAGCAATCTACGCATGAAATCATCAATCTCAAAGCATAGCCAATTCACCCATAATTTAGTGAAAGTTAGAGAATTGAGAAGATCATGGGTTCATGGATAATTTCATTGGAAAACATCAATTTAACATTAATAATATCATATCTTAACGTTTGAAAACCTTTCATGCAAGAACCCATGATTTAGAGTAAAAATTGGACTTTTCATCTTTTTGAAATCACTTTGAAAACATCTTTGAAATTGGCTCTAAAGCTTAGATGAAGAACTCACATACCTTATTTCAATTCTAATTGAATAAGATACTCCATTGAATACCCATCTTCAAGCTTCATCTTCACCTTGACTCTCATGGAGGTTTTTGGAGAAACTTTAGGAGGGAAGGGATTTTGATTTAGATCCTAGGGTTATAATGAGAGTTTAATGACTTATATACTCTTAAAATACCCTTAAACACTCAAAACCATCATCCAATGACTTATACAGGCGTGGGGTGAATTTACAAATTCACCCCTCAACTTAACAGAAAGCTTGCAGAAAACAGGCACTCATCGACGTGACCATCGACGGACCGTTAGTTAGGCCACGTCCCGTCGATGGGGTCTCGTGGGTTGCCCCTGCAATTCCTCAACCTGAAGGACAAATTGATCCATCAACGTGACCCATCGATGGGCCGTTTCCTGGTCGACGGTCCTTCGTTTGGGTCGTCGATTGCCACTGCTTGGCAGTGTTGAACTCCAATTTTGGGGTCCTCCCTTAGGGCCCCTTTGAGGGTCCTATGTTGAGTCGTACCCGGACGTTTCCACCCCAAATATGTTCATATACGAGTTTAGGACCTACCACATGAGTTTCATCCAAAACAATCAGGTAAAACTTGACAAAACATACTTAGACACACAAGGTCATCTCAAAGCACATCTTTCGAAAGTCATGGATGTTCTTGGACGTTTGACGTCCAAACTTCACGAAACTTGACACACTGACTTTATACACCATATAAAGTCAATTAAGGACCATATAAGCTCATTCTTCACACATAAACACATAAAACAACATATGAGGCACTTAGGTGACTTAGTCGTCGAACGTCTTGGTCGTCCATTGACGTTTGACTTCCAATGTACCTAAACTTTTAGCTACTGCCTCTAATCCACATTATAGACCAATTTAGGACCTTGGACCATCATGACAACCACGTTAGACTCTAGATTCACCTAATTCATTTTTGGGGTCTTACATTCTCCCCCACTTGGATAATATTTGTCCTCGAATGACACTTATCACTCTCCAAACACTCTCAAGAGTAAGGATTCAGTAAGTAACTCATAACAAAATCATATAACACATAATCAAGGAGAAAGCATCAGTTCCACACAATAAAGAGGATTACAACACAACAAGCAACTAGAATAGGATTCAATAACTCATTATGCTACAAAACTCATCTCCTTAACTCCAAATAGCAAAAACTCATTTTATTTTCCTTCGCATGCTCATATACATCAGTTCTAACTATATAACAATAATTTTAGACCAAAGAATCAATTAGTCAATTTTCACAAAAACTTAGAGTGAAAAGTAATTCATGCTACAGTGAACTAGGCCATTTTACTAGAATGCAACTTTTAGGCAATTCATGCTATAGACATCCTAATATGCAAGGTAACATCATATAAACACCTTTAAAACATAGTCATGTCCTCATAAAACACATAATGCAAGAAGTTAATGAAATTTAATTTCAACCAAGCATGCGTATCATAAGGAGAATGTTTGGAAACTCATGTTCCACAATAACTCCTATACAAATCAAGTTACCAAGAACTCTTTGTTTTAGGCTTGAATAAACACATATAGAAAGTTAAGGGTACTTCACTCCCCAACAATCATACTCTTCACCATGCTCCCCCACTAGGAGAAACTCATTCCAAGGTCAACATAGCATCTACCTCAAGGAACTCTCAAGGCACCTCAAACCTTACTATTACTTTCTCACCCAAAATCTAGTTCATGAAACTAAAGACTCTCAAGGTTAAATCATCTAGCCATCACATCCCCCTTACTAAGAGAAAGTCACCATTACTCCTTCACATTCCAACTCTATACTTTACCATTCTTTTCAACTCCACTACCCTTCAAAAGGTAACTAAACCAATCTAAGGTCATCAACAATATCTTTCACACCTCACCTAACAAGCCACACCTCATATTTTCCTCCCTCAACCCAATCTTCATAAGGTCACACTCAAAAGACCAACACATAGGGAAGACAAAGGAAAGACACCATAGACAAGGCTCTTAGGCACTGAAGAAGTGAAACTTTTCCTTGCACCCAATAGTCTCCTATTTATAATGTGGCGCGCTTCACATTATAAACAAGATTATATTTGATGTGGTTCATGACACAACTACGACACTACCAAACCTTATGCTCTGATACCAAGCTTGTCACATCCCAAAAGTACACCCTAGAAGTTAGGGTGCAATCTTGGATTGCGACCGGCGTATTCGACCTCTTGGAAGTCTCATACAAGCCTATCGTATCATTCATCACATAATAACATACTAAAAATGCGTAAGAATTAAAAACTTTCTTTTCATAAACAATATAAGCGGAAGACTTCATTTAAAGCATTAAACCTTTACAACCCTTGAACCATCTAAACTTAGAGTACACAAGACTTGGGACTAATCCCATACAAGACATAAACATTAAGACTTAAACATTAAGACATGACCGAACGTGTTGATATTGTCCTCGAATCAATGAGGACTCACCAATACATCATCTTCAACTCTTATAAACCTATCTGTCACCCATGATAAATCAAGACTTCCAATTCCCTACACTTTAGTCTAAAAGGTAAAGAAGGGGTTATCACATTAGATGTACTAAGTATGGAATCCATGCAAAAACCATGAAAAAGGGACATTTAGTTAATAACATGCTTTTCATGAACTTCGGTTTAAACATCATAATATAATCATAAGAACATAATTTATCACATTAGAAATACGTAAGAAAATCATTTAAGCAATTATCATAATTTTTAGAACACATTACAGTGACTACTTCACTGTTACAGTGAAGTCCCTTTCACTGTACAGTGAAGTTCCCTAACTTCACATTTAACATCCTTTGGCATATCCTCTTCTCACTAAAGATATCCTATATTCACTTAATTCACACAAAGAGAGACCACTCATACACCCTCTCTAGATGTGCCTAAAGGATCCTTAAGATTACTCATAATGAGACACATACACACCAACAATACATCAACATACAAAACATAAGATCCTCCTACCAAAGGTGATTCCAAGGTTCACTTGAGTGAGTGTGGAGCGACCGCCCAAACAATCCCTATCACACATACAAGGGGTCCTATAGACTACCTAGGATAGAATCATTCTTACTTGATACAATAGTATACACAAAACATGACTTTCTCCTTTCAAAGGTTATCCAAAGACCTACTCAAGTAACTCAAGAAGATAACGTCCATGATTGACCTCTTCAAGATTACCTAAATAGTCCTTAAGACTTACCTAAGTTAGGATCATGTCCATATAGTCAAACATATCCACTAACTAGAATCTTTATTAATAGACTCATCTAAGTAAGAGAGGAAGTGATCATTCCCTTGACCCCTTCACACCTTAACTAGACAACTCTTAATTACTCTAGAAAGGAACTTATACAATTAACATGCTTTCCTATCTTAATTCATTACATTACTAAGTTCATTTAAGATACATTCATCACATAAGGACATTCAAGTAATGGTCTTAAAGAAGACCTAGGGACTCTCACTAACATCTTCAAAGCCTATTGTGCAATGTCTAAGTAGAATCCCATACCACCACCTAAACTTCATAGAACTTCTCTAATGCTAGTGGGTATCCCATATGATGAGAATAGGACATAACCGACATAGACCATGGTAGCAAATCATGGAATTCGGAGTTCTATCCTACTCCGATGATGTGTTCTACTTTTCAATGGTAGAACATGGACATCCCATGTAGGCACATGGTTAAGGAATATGAAGGGCATACTTTGCATTATAGCCTCATACTTAACTAGAACTACTTTCCCTTACAATATTCACTCGATGCTAGCCTTAGTTCTCATAGATCAATTCACATTAAGGTTCATATAAAGGGGTCCCATATCAAGTTCATGACCCAATTACATTTACCCTACCAAAGCAAGGTCCACTAGGGCATATCTCATTATGGAGACAAGAAGTTCATCGCTACTTTCCTAAGGTATGATATGATTCCGTTCCAGCCAATCAACCTTAAGTCCATCACTCATTACATGAAGGATACCATTACGGCTAACTACGTTATGATTTATAACCTTACCACTTGGTTCAAGGTTCCTCATAAATGACCTTTGTATCATTATGCAAGGTGTCACCTATATTCATTTATTCAAGACTAAGACCCTTTAGGTTCCTAAGTCAAAACATCACAAATTCACATAAGCATCAAGTAAGGGACACAAGTCTACCTAAACAAGACACAACATACTTCCATTTAACACATATAGCCTATTTTTCTTTAGACACTTTGGAATGACTATTAACCTTATTTAGTCAACCTATTCAATACCTTAACATTGTCAACTTAACCATTTTAGACTCATATAGCCAAATTAGGAACAACCATGCATCAACTTTAAGATTACACACTTAACACATAGTCAAAGCATAACTTGATTAACTAGATAGTATCAATAGTCTAACACGTACTTTCACATATAGATAGATATAATCATAATCCACATAATCATCTACACAAATAGACATATAACTTCAAGTAGTGCCGACAAGGCCATGATCATCAATATACTAAAAGTAACGCCGACAAGGCCACATCAATTCACATAACACCGCCACCATAAGTGGACCATACCAATCACATATAATCCAAAAGCTAAATTACAATAACTATACACAATAATAAGAGAGTTAGGGCAGCATACCACCCACTTGATCTCATCACTTCAATCCAAAGCCAAACCATTCAATTCAATGACATAAGGCCCTTACCCATGGCCATAAACATCGATTCAAACATAAATCATAATGATCAATGAATCTAAATCAATTAAATGTAGATTAATCAATCTAAGACCAAATAGGTATCAATTGAACACAATCCTTATATCATTAGAAAGCCCATAAGAAACTACATTAGAATCTACAAGCATCAAGTTCATATCAGTTCAATAAGCATAATAGTCAAAAGATCTAAGAGTATTTATTACTCAATTAATCAAATTGAAACAGCCTATACATCACTCATACATAATCTATACGTCATTCAAAAGCCCCTAGCAATCTACGCATGAAATCATCAATCTCAAAGCATAGCCAATTCACCCATAATTTAGTGAAAGTTAGAGAATTGAGAATATCATGGGTTCATGGATAATTTCATTGGAAAACATCAATTTCAAATTAATAATATCATATCTTAACGTTTGAAAACCTTTCATGCAAGAACCCATGATTTAGAGTAAAAATTGGACTTTTCATCTTTTTGAAATCACTTTGAAAACATCTTTGAAATTGGCTCTAAGGCTTAGATGAAGAACTCACATACCTTATTTCAATGCTAATTGAATAAGATACTCCATTGAATACCCATATTCAAGCTTCATCTTCACCTTGACTCTCATGGAGGTTTTTGGAGAAACTTTAGGAAGGAAGGGGTTTTGATTTAGATCCTAGGGTTATAATGAGAGTTTAATGACTTATATACTCTTAAAATACCCTTAAACACTCAAAACCATCATCCAATGACTTATAGAGGCGTGGGGTGAATTTATAAATTCACCCCTCAACTTAACAGAAACCTTGCAGAAAACAGGCACTCATCGACGTGACCATCGACGGACCGTTGGTTAGGCCACGTCCCGTCGGTGGGGTCTCGTGGGTTGCACCTGCAATTCCTCAACCTGAAGGAAAAATTGATCCATCGACGTGACCCATCAATGGGCCCTTTCCCGGTCGACGGTCCGTCGTTTGGGTCGTCGTTTGCCACTGCTTGGCAGTGTTGAACTCCAATGTTGGGGTCCTCCCTTAGGGCCCCTTTGAGGGTCCTATGTTGAGTCGTACCCATACCTTTCCACCCCAAATATGTTTGTATACGATTTTAGGACCTACCACATGAGTTTCATCCAAAACAAACAGGTAAAACTCGACAAAACATACTTAGACACACAAGGTCATCTCAAAGCACATTTTTCGAACGTCATGGATGTTCTTGGACGTTTGACCGTCCAAACTTCACGAAACTTGACACACTTACTTTATACACCATATAAAGTCAATTAAGGACCATATAAGCTCATGCATCACACATAAACACATAAAACAACATATGAGGCACTTAGGTGACTTAGTCGTCGAACGTCTTGGTCGTCCATTGACGTTTGACTTCCAATGAACCTAAACTTTTAGCTACTGCCTCTAATCCACATTATAGACCAATTTAGGACCTTAGACCATCATGACAACCACGTTAGACTCGAGATTCACCTAATTCATTTTCGGGGTCTTACATTCTCCCCCACTTGGACAATATTTGTCCTCGAATGACACTTGTCACTCTCCAAACACTCCCAAGAGTAAGGATTCAGTAAGTAACTCATAACAAAATCATATAACACATAATCAAGGAGAAAGAATCAGTTCCACACAATAAAGAGGATTATAACACAACAAGCAACTAGAATAGGATACACAATAATAAGAGAGTTAGGGCAGCATACCACCCACTTGATATCATCACTTCAATCCAAAGCCAAACCATTCAATTCAATGCTATAAGGCCCTTACCCATGGCCATAAACATCGATTCAAAAAATAAATCATAATGATCAATGAATCTAAATCAATTCAATGTAGATTAATCAATCTAAGACCAAATAGATATCAATTGAAAACAATCCTTATATCATTAGAAAGCCCATAAGAAACTACATTAGAATCTACAAGCATCAAGTTCATATCAATTCAATAAGCCTAATATTCAAAAGATATAAGATTATTTATTACTCAATTAATCAAATTAAAACATCTTATACATCATTCATACATAATCTATACATCATTCAAAAGCTCATAGAAATCTACACATGAAATCATCAATCTCAAAGCATAGCCAATTCACCCATAATTTAGTGAAAATTAGAGAATTGAGAAGATCATGGGTTCATGGAGAATTTCATTGGAAAACATCAATTTAACATTAATAATATCATATCTTAATGTTTGAAAACCTTTAATGCAAGAACCCATGATTTAGAGTAGAAATTGGACTTTTCATCTTTTTGAAATCACTTTGAAAACATCTTTGAAATTGGGTCTAAGGTGATAGCAAACCTTAGATGAAGAACTCACATACATTATTTGAAGAATCCAATGCTAATTTAATAATAAAATCCACTGACCAACCATCTTCAAGCTTCATCTTCACCTTGACTCTCATGGAGGTTTTTGGAGAAACTTTAGGAGGGAAGGGGTTCTGGTTTAGATCCTAGGGTTATAATGAGATTTTAATGACATATATACTCTTCAAATACCCTTAAACACTCAAAAACATTGTCCAATGACTTATAGAGGCGTGGGGTGAATTTACAAATTCAACCCTCAACTTAACAGAAAGCTGGCAGAAAACAGGCACCCATCGACGTGACAATCGACGGACTGTTGATCAGGCCACGTCCCGTCGATGGGGTCCGTGGGTTGCACCTGCAATTCCTCAATATGCAGTACAAATGGATCCATCGACATGACCCATTGACGAGCCATTTCCTTGTCGACGGTCCGACGTTTTGGTCGTCGATTGCCACTGCCTGGCAGTGTTGAACTCCAATGTTGGGGTCCTCCCTTAGGGCCCCTTTAGAGGGTCCTATGTGGATTTGTACCCGGACTTTTGCACCCCAAATATGTTCGTATACTATATTAGGACCTACCACATGAGTTTCATCCAAAAAAAACAGGTAAAATTCGACGAAACATACTTAGACACACAAGGTCATCTCAAAGCACATCTTTCGAACGTTATGGACGTTCTTGGACGTTTGACCTCCAAACTTCACGAAACTTGACACACTGGATTTATACACCATATAAACTCAATTAAGGACCATATAAGCTCATTCATCACACATAAATACATAAAACCATATATGAGGCACTTAGGTGACTTAGTCGTCGAACGTTTTGGTCGTCCCTTGACGTTTGACTTCCAATGCACCTAAACTTTTAGCTACTGCCTCTAATCCACATTATAGACCAACTTAGGACCTTAGACAATCATTACAATCACATTAAGATCTAGCTTCACCTAAGTCATTTTCGGGGTCTTACAAAGAGCAATAACATCGGGCATTCCTATTCCGAAAAGGCTAGCTGCTAATTTCACTCAACCTCTCCTTAGCTCACTCTATGCCTTAGCCTTAAATCTGAATTTTCACTATGAGAGTTCCTTTGTTTTGTTTCAATAGAATCTAGATTGCCTCCTTCAAGCGTAGAGAGCAAAAAGCTTTCGTGGCAAAAGTCTGGCACGTCTTTGTACTAAGAGCAGATAGGCATCATGTTGTGCTTCTAAAGAGAAGCATATCCTTCTCACTTTTTTTAGAAAATTGAATTTGCATATCTAAGTCGTGGGAAGCGCTTAAAATCCCCTTTATTCATACATTGAATTTCTAGATAGCCGGATAGTAACAGTTTTCTTCTAGCTCCTCGCGAATTCTTTGTATTCTCTTCCAAATAGCATATTTCCTCTTTATCTTCAGAATTTCTAAAGAAAAAGTACCTCGAACGAGGAAAGAAGGGGATTTTGATTGAGATTGGTAGAAGAAGCACCGCAAAAACTATGGGAATTAGGAACTAACTTCGTTCTATTGCCTATTTTCTAAGCTTACAATAAGGAATAGGTGTGATGCTTAAGAAAATAAAAGTATGTTTTCAGTTAGCTATGGAATTGATGCTAGTTGACTGAAAGTCTATTCCCTCCCTAATCCTAAGGTAACTGCTACACAACTCATTTTCTGGGCAAGCGGGGAATCAAATAAACCCAAAATGGGCTTTCATTTCTTTCTCATCATCTTAAACAAGCCGAAAGGCTTACGCCCTTGGGTACTTTACATAATATGAAATGAGGGAACTTCTAATGAAAAAGTAGACTCTGGTATTCTTATTTAAGTAGTTAACGTTTCCCTTCGGTAAGGATTCCTTGGGAGAAGAGGGGATTCGCGCATTCAACAATAAGATTAATGACCTTGCTTGCCTTTTATGATATGCCAATTGCAATACATGGAAAAGGATGACACAACTCCTTCAAACAGCTCTTATATACGCACTATTTCATGCACACTTGCAGCTGCATATCATCATCTCCTTTTTTTTTTTTGAAGTTCAATGTCCAAAATCGTATTATCAGCCTAGCTAAAGGGAGGAAGCACTATAGTAAAGTGTCCCTTGCTTGCACAATCCTAATTTATATATGCGACCTATAACACATGGATCTGGCGCCGTGGAACACCTTAACTATTTTTTCTTTAAAACCTTTATAAGGAAGTCCATAAAGAGTTCAGGAACCACCACGTATACTCACACTATTTCGTAACACATGTTTCCACAATTACAAGCGCTTTCTAGGAATAGCCCAAAACCCTTGATTTTCCGTGTGTTATAGCCCATTGATTTGGCACCCCAAGCACCCAAAATTTTCTTCTCAAAAAAGATTATAAGGACCACCATGATGAGTTAGGAAAACATTATGTATACTCAAACCAATTTCTGCTTTAACCGGCATTTTTTAGGAATCACCAAGGATCCTCAATTTTTCGTGTGTTATAGCCCATGGATGTGGCGTCCCGGCTCACCTAAACAATATTTCTCAAAAAACTTTATGAGGACCTCTTGTCACGCCCCGAGCATACACCCTGAGCGGGACTGACACTCGAAGACCGTTTTTGGTCCCAAGAAAACCCTTGGCCTGACTTACTTACTCAGCGGAAGACTTAAAAAACAAGAATAATCTAAATAAAGAACTTGTGAAACAAACTGAGAATGTCTTAAAATAATCATGCAACTAGACAAAATGGCTACTCAAGTCTTGTAGAAAAATCATCTAAAATACAAAGCTAAAAGACTCATAACTAACTGTCTGACTATCTATAAAGCCTCTAAAACAACTGAGTTAGATGTTGGGACAAACCCCACAACATCCTAATGAATTGAAAATAAAATTGAAAACAATAAAAAGAGTCCTCCAAAATGCAAAGAGGCTCACCAACAGACTCTGAACTGCTCACCAGATCAACGATGCGCTGGATGCAAAACCTATTTACCAGTGTCTGCATCATAATAAGATGCACGCCCACTAGCGTTAGTACATTCAATGTAACAGCTAGCCTGCGAATTGGAATGCTAAACACAACATAGGCTTGAAAGGAATTTCAAGAACTTACCTAGCTCAAATGAACCCAACATGACCGAACTCATTTCAATATTAAGCAGTTTAAAACAAGTGTAATATGAAGAAAAGTTTTTTAACATTATGTCAACTCTATATGTATGCAAGATACAATATAACTCTGAGATGTGTGCAAAAATACAATTAAATCATATGTATAACATACAATTAAATTTTCTGGGAGTTTCCCTAACCGACAACCATCATGTATGAGCTAATGTGATGATACAGTGTTTTGCCTCATGCTGCCAGGCTGTCCTATACCTTGCCATGAGTATAGAGCCTGAACGACTAGGTACATTCACTAAATTATGCTAAAATACACTAAAGGAACCATCTAAAAAGTACGATACTTTTTTGCCCATGGTGGCTACATGGTTTATGGCGGTTCAGAGTTTTCTAAACTCTCCCCCATATCCGCGCTCAATACTACTCAAAAATATACTAGCTCGTTATGTTTGAAAACATAATCTTTCCGTGGTTTGATATAATTTCTCAAAACTTATCTCAATGGCCAACTTAGAACTCAAAGTTTCCTCTCTTTCTTCATTTTGAAAGCAATTACTCTTTTATGAAAAATAGCACAAATGCTTTTCGGAAATCTTAGTTTCCATTCTTATTTAAATGTGGAAACATTATAAACTCTCTGGGAATACTTATTCCCCATATACTTATTTGAAGAAATGAACTTCAAACTTTACTGTTTTACTCTTTACTAATATTTCACTTTAAGTCTTAAAACAAAGTTAAAAGCATTTGCAAAAGACTTCTTGAAAAGACTCTAAGAACTTCCTAGACTTGACTCTTGACCTTCCTTGAATCACAAGTTGTGGATTCAGGGTTGTAATTCATATTTCTGGATGATTTTTAGATGTTTAGAAGTCATTTAGAGTAGTTAGAATCAATAGGAAGTGTTAATACACTTTAGAAAGGCTTAAACGGACTGAATGACGAGAACTGGGTGAAAAACGCCAATCCAAGCGCGTCTGGGGCGTGCCGCGCCAGGCCCTACCCAGGCATGCCCGACGAATTTTTCAACTCCTTTTCTATTACTAAATTATTTTAAATCAATTTCTTATATTCATATACCCAAAGCATGTACACTAGAATCTAACTCGGAACAACTCTTAACATCGCTAAAACACATCAAGAAAACCCATCAATCATAGGTATGTTCAAGAATGAAAAACAATTCAAGAACACAACTGAAGAACATCAATGTCTAACTCTTTTAGGACGAAAATCGTTTAATTAAACATGATTGGCGTGTGTGTGAATGGACCCAACTCTATGTGATCTCACATATCTCTGTAGGGATCACTTGGGATGAAATCCACAATATAATCTCGACGAGTCTTGATCGAATCTTGAACGTTCCTCTCCTTTCTCTTCTTTTTTTCTACTTTCTCGAAGCCCTAGCGTGAAATTCACTTTTCTAAAACAGACTAAAATCTGAATTTACCCCAATTAAACTCCTAAAAACAAATAAGGATAATTAGGTACGGAAAGACTAAATTACCCTTCAAAATCCGGATTTAGACTTCCCTTAATCTAATGGGCCAACTTCCAAACGGCATAACTTACTCCTAAAGACTCGGAATCGCGCAAACTTGGCGGTGTTGGAAATATCATTCCAAGAGATATCCAACTATATTTAGAAGTGCCTCTAACCCATCTTGAGATAGAATTTATGGCCGTTTGAAGTTAACCAAAAGCTCAATTTTTTAACTTAGTTTTCTAAATTTTTAATTTTTTCCAAAAATGACTATTTCTAGTTCTTAGCTTCTTCCTAAATATTTCAAATTGCAAGATGTTACAATATATCCCCCTTGGGAAAATTCGTCCTCGAATGAGATTACTCTTACTAGGTTAAGGGTGGTTACATCAAGTTTATATACACAACAAGCAAATGCAAACAATTAACATGCTTACTCACAATTTAAAGAGTACTAAGACGAAAAATTGTACCTTGGTCTGCACTTTCTCCGGATTCAAAGATATGTGGATATCTCTTCTTCATATCCTCCTTAGCTTCCCAAGTATATTCCTCAATAAATTGGTTCCTCCAAAAGACTTTGACTGATGCTACCTCTTTTGTTCCCAATTTGCAAACTTGGCGATCTAGAATCAGAACAGGAATCCCCTCATAATATAAGCTATCCTTGATCTCAATATTTTCTATTGGTATGATCAATGAAGGATCGCCCATGCATTTCTTCAACAAGGATATGTGAAATAACTAATGAACCGTTGCTAACTCTTGTGGTAGCTCAAACACATAAGCTACATTGTCGATCCACTTTGATATTCGATAAGGTCCAATGTATCGGGGACTAAGCTTCCCTTCTTACCAAACCTCATCACTCCCTTCATGGATGAAACTTTCAAGTATTCCTAATCGTCTACTTTAAACTCTAATTCCCTTCTCCTAACATCAGTGTTGGATTTCTAACCATTCTACGTAGTTTTCAACCTCTCTTGAATTACATTCACTTTCTCCATATCTTGATGAACTAAATCTGGTCCTATCAACTCTGCTTCACCAATTTCAAACCATCCAATAGGATATCTACATCTTCTCCCATAAAGAGCATCATAAGTATTCATTTGGATGCTAGAGTGGTAACTATTGTTGTAAGAAAATTCAATGAGAGGTAGGTGCTTACCTTTGAAATCAATCACGAACGCCCTCAACATATCCTATAAGGTATGAATAGTTTGCTCTGCTTGCCCATCTATCTGAGGATGAAAAGCAGTACTTAGGTTCAGCTTTGAACCCAAGCCTTTCTGAAAAAATTTCCAGAATTGTATAGTAAATTGTGCACCTATATTTGAAATAATGGAGACTGGGACTCCATGAAGTCTTACCACCTTATGACTACATAACCTTCCATAATCTTATGTTGATTGGGTAGTCTTTACCAGTAGAAAATGGGCTGACTTTGTCATTTTATCGACAATTACCCAAATAGAATCATACTGCCTGTGAGACCTTGGCAAGCCTGTGATGAAATCTATATTAATCATCTCCCACTTCCATTCCAGAAGTTCTATATTCTGAGCCAAACCACCAGGCCTTTTGTGCTCCACTTTAACTTGTTGGAATTTGGGCACTTAGAAACAAATTCTGCAATGCCCTTTTCATACCATTCCACCAATAGATTTCTCCCAAAGTGTGATACATATTGGTGGAACCCGGGTGAATGGAATATCTAGAGCTATGAGCTTCCTCCATGATTCTCTCTTGGAGTCAATCCATCATTGGAACAATCTGCCTTGGTATCTCAAAACACCATCTCCCCCTTGTTCAAAAGCTAATACTTTTTGCTTATGAACATTTGCGTTCAATTCAAGCAAAATAGTATCTTGGTCTTGCTTACCTTTTACTTCTGACACTAATCATGACTCAGACCCATTCAACACCACTATTCCTCCTTCTATGGAATCCATCAGTCTGACTCCCAAGCGTGTAAGTATATGCACATCTTTCGCTAACTCTCTCTTTTCTTCCTCAACATGAGCATTACTACCCATAGACAACCTGCTTAAAGCATCAACAACCACATTAGGTGTACCTACGTGATAAAGAATATTCATGTCACAATGCTTGAGTAGTTCTAACCATCTATTTTTTCTAATATTAAGCTTTTTCTGGGGTGAACACATATTGTAGGCTCTTTTAATCGGTGAATACATCAACATGGACACCATACAAGTAATGACGCCATATCTTCAAATCGAAAACTATAATAGCCAACTCTAAGTCATGGGTTGGATAATTCTCATGAACTTTCAACTGTCTGGAGGCATACGCTGTAACTTTGTCATTCTAAATTAATACACAACCCAAGGTGACTCTAGATGCATCACAATACAACACAAAATCTTGAGTACCTTATGGTAAGGTTAAAGCTGGGGCAGTAAAGTTTTTCTCACAAGCTTTAGACCATTGAAACTTCATAGTTTTCTAAGTTAACTTAGTCAAAGGGGATGAAATAGACAACCACTCTATAAACATTCTATAATAGCCAGTCGTACCCAAGAAACTCCTAAAATTAGTTGGAGATGTGGGTCTAGGCTGATTTTGCACTTCCTCAATTTTCTGAGTATCAACTTTAATTCTCTCTCAAAACACAATGTGGCCTAAGAATGCCATATATTTAAGACAAAACTCACACTTATAGAACTTGGAATACAACTCTATATCTTTTAGTCTGGAAACTATTCTGAGATGACTAGCATGTTCTTCTTCATTCTTTTAATAGATTAGATAGTCATCAACAAAGACGATAACAAACATATATAAATAAGGTTTGAAGACTCTATTCATAAGGTCCATGAACATTGCTGGTGTATTAGTCAAGCCAAAAGACATGAATAAAAACTCATAATGACCATATAGGGTTCTTAAAATTGTTTGTGGAATATCGCATTCCCTCATTCTTAACTGATGGTAGCCAGACCTGAGGTCTATTTTTGAAAAATAGGTGGCACCCTGAAATTGATCGAATAATTCATCAATCCTTGGAAGAGGATAATTGGTCTTGATGGTAACCTTTTTCAACTAATGGTAATCAATACACATCCTAACGGAACCATCTTTCTTTCTCACAAATAAGACCGGAGCGTCCCAAGGTGAGACACTTGGTCGAATAAAATCCTTATCAAGGAGATCTTTCAACTGCTCCTTAAGCTCTTTCAACTCTGCTGGTGCCATTCTGTATGGTAGAATAGATATAGGACAAGTATTTGAAAGAACATTTATACCGAAGTTTATCTGTCTCTCAGGAGAGACTCCGGGTAGATCATCTGGAAAGACTTCTAGAAACTCTTTTTGTACTGAAATTGACTGAATAGGAGGTCTCTCAACACTAGAGTCATTAACTCGGACTACGTGATAGATACACCCCTTAAAAATTAACCTCCTTTCCTTAAGGTACGAAATGAAATGACCCTTAGGCACTGTTGAACTACTTTTCCATTCTAAGACTGGCTCATTTGGAAACTGAAACTTGACAACTCAAGTCCTACAATCAACTGAGGCATAACACACATGAAGTCAGTCCATACCAAGAATGACATCAAAATCTACCATGTTTAACTCAATTAAAGCTGCTATGGTACTCTTGTGCTTGACGAAAATGGGAAAATCATGGTAGACTCTCTCTACTAGAATAGACTCACCAACAGGTGTGAAAACACTGAACGGTTCACTAAGTTGCTCAGGAATAACATCAAAATTCATAGAAACATAAGGACTTACAAAAGATAAACTATCCTGGATCTAGGAGCGATAACAGTAAGGTCAAAGACTTGGAGCATACCAATGACAAAATCTGATGACTCCTCTTGCTCTTGGAGACTATTGATAGAATACAAGCGCTTTGTTTCCCCTCTAGTACCGAAAGTAGATCCTCTAGGTGCAGCGGTGGAGCAACTGAAGAAGACTGCGCTCTATTTCCCCATTGCCATTTCCCTTCTTGTTCTTCGATTACTTTCACATGAAATGCCCATTCAAACTACACTTGAAACAACCAGTGGAGCCCTCACGAAAAGTACATGAATGGTTCCTACCACATTTGGCGCATGCTGGAGGCTTACTACCCTATTGTGCCATGCTACCTTGAGAATAAGCATGTTTAGCTCTAAAGTTCTTATTATTGTACTCATTGTTGGTCTTAGGTGTAAGTACACTAGAAGATGATGGAGCAGGTTCCTTCTAAATTTGTTGGAAGGATGACCGATTTGGCATTACGGTTATGCTGCCTAGACTCATTCCCTATTTTGGAACTCTTGTTCTTAAACTTTTCTTTATCCCTCAGCTTCTCTTTCTCAACCTACTACACATAAACCATCAACCGCAAAGTATCCATGTCGCTTATCAGCATCGCAGCTCTATCTTCCTTACTCAACATACGAGATAGCCCATCAACAAACAAGCGTATTCTACTCCTCATGTCCACAACCATCTCTGGAGAATATCAGGATAGTTGGGTGAACTTCAGCCCATATTCATTAACACTTAGTAACTTCTGTTTAAGGGTAAGAAATTCTCGTACTTTAGCCTCCTTTAGTTCTCGGGGAAATAAACGCCCCAAGAAGGCCTCCTCTAAACAAGCCTAACTCACAGGTGGTGCATCCTTATATCTACCCTCTTTCCACTAATAAAACCAAGTCCTAGAACAAATCTTCAGTTGATATGCAGCTACCTCAACTCTCTCAGTATCAGCAACATGCATCACATCAAATACCTTTTTCAGCTCTTCAATGAAGTTATACGGATCCTTAGTGGTGCTCGATTCTATGAAACTTGGAGGATCCATCCTTAATTAAGAACTCTCAAATCCTAGAAGTATCAGTCACTTCATTTCTAGCTCCTCGTTGTTTCCCAACCTGAGTAGTCACAGCTTGACTGATCATCCTTATTGCCTCTCTGAACTCAGCATTAGTGACCTCTCCTTGAGGCTGCACTTCAGGTGCATTGGATACCCCCTGTTCATGTGTTCAACATTTGTCCTAGATGAACAAACTCTGAATGCTCTCCGTGGAGGCATGATTATCTGAAACACACACAAGCACGAATTAGAGAGATACTTTTAGAGATCAAAATCTAACGCACAAAATGAGTATGAAAGAAGTGAGAATATTTCCTAAGTGTTGCAGGCTCCTAATAATAGATGTGGTGTGCTTCACATCGATAACCAGGACTCTACAGAAACAGCTTCATAGACTCCCTAGGACTCTTAAACTGTGAGCTCTGATACTAAGTTTGTCATGCCCCAAGCCTACACCTTTGGCGGGACTTGCACTTGAAGACCATTTCTAGTCCCAAGCGAACCCTTGGTCTTGCTTACTTACTCAACGAAAGACTTAAATACAAGAATAATCTAAATAAAGAACTTGTGAAACAAACTTAGAATGTCTTAAAAGAAACATTCAACTTTCCAAAATGGCTACTCAAACTCATAGCAAAACATCTTAAATACACAGCTGAAAGACTCATAACTAACTGCATGACTATCTATGAAGCATCTTAACAACTGAGATGCATATTGGGACAAACCCCACAATATCCTAATGAACAGAAAATAGAAATGTAAGCAATAAAAGGAGTCCTTCAGATTGCAAAGAGGCTCACCAACAGACTCTGAACTGCTCATTAGAGCAATGATGCGCTGGATGTCGATCCTAGTTACTTGTGTCTGCATCATAACAAGGTGCAGGTTGCATCAGTACATTCAATGTACGAGTATGCGAAATGAAATGCAAAAAAAAACATAGGATTGAAAGGAATCTGAAGAGCTTACCTGGATCAACTAAACTTAACATGACTGAACTCATTTCAATATAAAAAAGTTTAAAACAAATGCATTATAAAGAAAAGTTGTTAAAACATGATGTCAACTCTATATGTATGCAAAGATACAATATAGTTGTTAGATGTTTGTAAAATACTATTAAAATGTGTATATAAAATACAATTAACTTATGTGGAAGTTTCTCTAACCGACAACCGTCACGTAAAAGCTATTATGATGCTACATCTTTTTGCCTCACGCTTCCAGGGTCGTCCTATACCTTTTCATGAGTACAGAACCTAAACTACTAAGTTCATCTACTAGTCTATGCTAAAAAGCACTAAAGGAATCATCTAAAAATTATGACCCTTTTCTACCCATGATGGCTATTTTTTTTATGGTGGCTCGGAGTTTTCTGAACTCTCCCCCATAACGGTGCTCAATACTACTCCCAAAATATACTAGCTTTTATATTTAAAAACATAACAACTTTTTGTGGTGTGAGATAATTTCTCATAACTTATCTCAAAGGCCAACTTAGAAATCAAAGTTTACTCACTTGATTCATTTAAAAAGTGATTACTCCTTTCTGAAAACTAGCTCAAAGGCTCTTTGGAAATCTCAGTTTCCTTTCTTATTTAAATGTGGAAACATTTTAAATTCTTTGGGAATACTTAGTCCCCATATACTTCTTTGAATAAATGAACTTCAAACTTTACTCTTTTACTTTTTACACATTTAAATTTTAAGTCTTAAAACAAAGTTAAAACGATTTGTAAAAGACTTCTCGAAAAGACTCAAACAACTTCCTAAATTTGGCTCTTAACCTTCCTTTAATCTTAAGTTATGGATTCAAGGTTGTAATTTATATTTCTGGATGATTTCTAGATGTTTAGAATTCATTTAAAGAAGTTAGAATCACTAGGAACTGTTAATACACTTTAGAAAGGCTTAAAAATACTGAATGACAAAAACTGGGTGAAAAATGTCGATCCGAGCGCGTCCACAGAGCACCGCGCCACGCCCTAAATTCTGAAGCTCCAATTGGGCGCAGTGCAGGTGTGCCGCCCTAAAACCTCCCAGGTATGTCTGACGCAGATGGGGCGCGTCGTGCTTGGCCCTCCTTAGGTATGCCAATCAAATTTTTCAACTCGTTTTCTGACCATAAATCGTTTTAAATCGTATTATTTTCTTAATACTTTCTTTGATTCAGATACCCAAAAATATACACTAGAATCTAACTTGAAACAACTCTTAACATCGCTAAACGCCCCAAGAAAACCCATCAATCATAAGTTAAAGAATGAAAAACAATTCAAGAACACAACTTTAGAAGATCAATGTCTAACTCTTTTAGGATGAAAATTGTTGAATTAAACATGATTCGTGCGTGGGTGAATGGATTAATGCTATGTGATATCACATACCTTTGTAGAGATCACCCTCGAAGAAATCCATAAGCTAATCTTGAATGAATCTTGAACGTTCTTCTCCTTTCTCCAAGCCCTAGCGTGAAATTCGCTTTTCTAAAAGTGAGTAAAATTTGAATTTACCCCAATCAAACTCCTGAAAACGAATTAGGATAATTAGGTAAGGAGAAGACTAAATTACGCTACAAAAATATGTATTTAGACTTTTCTTAATCTAGCAGCCCAACTTCCAAAGGGCATGACTTACTCATAATGACTCGGAATCGCGTACACTCGGCGGAGTTGGAAAGATCTTTCCAACCATATCTGGAAGTGCTCCTAACTCATCTTGAATTACAAGTTATGGTCGTTATAAACTTGACCAAAAACTCATTTTTTTAACATAAGTAATTTTCCTGATTTTTTATCTTTTCCAAAAATGACTATTTCCATTTCTTAGCTTCTTCCTAGCTATTTCAAATTGCTAGATATTACACCCCCATAAAAATTCGGGGAACCACCTCATATACTCATACCATTTTTAATGCCTACTTCAGCATTTACATACCCTTTTTTAGGAATTACTCAAAATCTTTATTATCTTTATTTGTTATAGCTCATGGATCTAGCGCTTTGAGCACCTAAAATGTTTTCCTCAATAAAATTATCAGGACCTCCGTAATGATTTGGGGAATCACCACGTATAATCGCCACCATTTTAAAGTTTAATTCTGTATTTACATGCCCTCTTTTGGGAATTACCCAAATCCTTGCATGTGTTATAGCCCATGGATATGGGCCTCTGTGCACCCAAAATATTTGGAGGACCTCAGTAATGAGTTGGGTAACTACCACGTATGCTCACACCATTTTAACACCTATTTCTGCATTTACAAGCTTCTCTTTAGAAATTATCCAAATTTCTCAATTTTTCGTGTTTTATAGCCCATGGAACATTTCTCAAAAATATTTATGAGGACCTCCATAATGAATTGGGGAACCACGTATACTCACACTATCTTTTTAACACTTGTTTTCGTATTTACAAGCCATTTTTAGGAATTGCCCAAAATCTTTGATTTTCTTTGTGTTATAACCCATGGATTTGGCGCCCGGAGCACCCAATTTTTTTTCTCAAAAACCGTTATGAGGACATCTGTAATGATTAAGGGAAGCACCACGTATACTCACACCAATTTTTAAAGCTTATTTCTTCTTTTACATGCCATTTTTAGGTATTACCAAAAATTCTCTATTTTTCATGTGTTATAGACCATGGATGTGGCATCCTTGGGAACCTAAGATATTTTTTCTCAAAAAACTTTATGAGGACGTTCGTAACAAGTTGGGGAACCACGTGTACTTACACAATTTTTAATGCTTATTTCTGCATTACCAATCCTTTTTTTAGGAATTACCCAAAATCCTCAACTTTTTGTATGTTGTAGCAATAGATCTGGCGCACTGAGCATCTAAATTTATTTTTGTAAAGAAAATTATGAGGACCTCCGTAATTAGTAGGGGAAGAACCATGTATACTCACACCATATTTTTAGCACATATTTTCGCATTTACATGCCCTTTATAAGAAATTACCCAAAATCTTCAATTTTTCGTGTGTTATAGCCAATGGATCTGGTGCAAGAAGCACCCAAAATTATTTTCTCAAAAAACATTATGAGAATAAGTTGGGGAACCACCACATATACTCACACCAATTTTAAGGTATATTTCCGATTTTAAAAGTCATTTTTAAGAATTACCCGGACTCCTTGATTTTTCGTGTGTTATAATCGCCCATATTTTGGCACCCGGAGCACCAAAATATTTTTTCTCAACAACCTTTATGATTACCTCCGTAATGTGTTGGGGAACAACTCCATAGATTCACACCATTTTATAACGTTTATTTCTACTTTTACAGGCCCTTTTAAGGAATTATCCAAGCTCCTAGATTTTTCTTGTGTTATAGGTCATGGATCCAGCGCCCGTAGCACCTAAAAACATTCTCAAAAAACTATATGAGAACCTCCTTAACGATATGGGGAACCACCACGTATAGTTACACCATTTTTAACGTATGTTTCCGCATTTACAAGCGTTTTTAACAAATTACCAAAAATCCTCAAAAACAATTTTGTTATAGCCTATGGATCTGGCCCCCGTAGCAAAAAATTTATTTCTCAAAAAACTTTATGAGAACCTCTGTAATAAATTGAGAACTACCACGTACACTCATAACATTTCAATTCTTTTTTCCACATTTACATACTTTTTGTTAGAATTACCCAAAGCCATGATTTATTCGTGTGTTACAGGTCATGAATCTAGCGCCCTGTAGTACCTAAAAAAATCTTAAAAAATTACATGAGAACCTTCATAATGATATGGGGGAACCACCACGTATCATTACACCATTTTTGTAACGTCTGTTTCCACATTTACAATCTTTTTTTTTTACAAATTACCAAAAATCCTCAATTTTTTGTGTTATAGCCCATGGATCTGGCGACCGCAGCACTGATACGCTCAAATTGCACCTCCTTAAAGAATAATAAGCGATTGTTATCAAGTAAAGAACCCAACTTGTAGGTTTGAGTCGATCCCACGAGAAAAATGGTTTAGACTAAAAATTAACTAACGATTATATTCATTTAGCCAATGTATTTCAGGAAACAAGTAACTAAAGGGGGGAGATTTGTGAAAAGAATTTAGAAAATTATGTAAGTAATAAGTGAGCATGATTTAAACTTCAGTTGTTATCAAATGAGAGAGAAACTAGGGATAAAGTGTTCCCCACAAGCTCATAACGCCGCAATCCTAGTAATAGCAATTCCTTCCTAGTGTATTACATGAAAAGTGATAAGTTAGGTATCTTTAAATTCTTGGTCCGGCATCTAAAGAATTTCACCCCGTACCTTGGTCCGGATACGTTTATATAATTTACTAACTCTTACCTTTACCTCATATTAGATATCGCATCGATGTATGACTTAGTTTTCACCCTCGCACCAATCGACACTTGATTATTAGATAGTATCAAACTAAATCTATGTTGATAATTCTTTTCTAATTAACTACCTCCTTGGTCTGGCAACTAGTAACAAGGCGAGTTCTAACACTATCCTCCATTAAAAAGAATTCTAGACGAAAGAATTATCATTACATGCAATATCACTATTCAAGAATTGTTTAATTACTAATCATACTTTGTTAATCGCTCATGGTTTTCACAACCCCAGTTGTGGATTTAGTTACCCATATTAGCAAGAACGCAATTCATATTTTTAGATGAAAGAATCATGAACATACGTAATAAGAAGAATAAACCCATAATTTTAACTTGAATTATAAAACCAAAATCTCCAAAACGTGCTTTAAGAATCAAGAATTGCTAAAGTTTACAAAGTTAATCTCCAAAATGTGCTTTAGAAATCAAGAATTGCTAATGTTTGCAAAGTTAATCTCCAAAAACAATAACTAAACAAGAACAACAATGTCTCACTCCGCAAAAATGAGGTTTACATGCCCGATATATAGAAAAACAAGTCATAATTTAAAGGAAACAAAATAAGGAAATAAAGTTATGTGACACGTCTTTGATCTACGACACTGACTTACCGTCCGTAAGTTGATTTACGGTCCGTAGGTCCCTTCCATGACTCAGGACTTAGCAATGTTTCATTCTTCATAATCTTTGTCAACTTCAATGATCCAGCAGTACAGATCGTAAGTCAACCTATGGTCCGCAACTCCATTCCATCACTCCATACTTAGATTTTTCAGCATCAGGTACTAGAACCAATTCTCTGATCGGTTGACAAGAAATAGTACATTCGTAGATTAATCTAAGGTCCGTAAGTCACCACTGTGGTTCCATACTAAGTCAATACTTCCCTGATCTTTAGCAATGCCCTGTCTTCCCATCTACGATAATCATCTACTGGGTGTAACTTGACCTACGGTCTATAGGTTGCCTCGGTAGATGCCCTTTTCTACACTTCTATCAAATGAGTCTTCGATTCTCTGTGTCTGAACTTATTTCCTGCAAACATAAGAAAAACACATAAAAACAATGCAAATGTCTCTAGACACACACAAATCTTAAGTGAAATGTATTAAAAATAATAAACTCAAGGTACATCAAGCACCCAATGTTTTTCTAAAAATGCTTTATGAGGACCTCCGTATTGAATTTGGGAACCACCACGTATACTAATACAATTTTAATGCCTTTTTTTGCATTTACTCGCACTTTTTAGGAATTACCCAAAATCCTCGATTTTTCATGTGTTATAGGCCATGGATCTGACGCCCAAAGCACCCAAAAAAAAATTTCTCTAAAAAAATTTATGTGAACCTCTCTTATTTGTTGGGGAACCACCACATATTTTCACACCATTTAACGCAGTTTTCCACATTTACAAGCCCTTTTTAGGAACTTCCCAAAATCCTCAATTTGTCGTGTGTTATAGCATAAGGATCTGACTCCTAGAGAACCCAAAACAAAATGACAAAAAACATTGTGAGGACCTCCGTAATGAATCGGTGAATCACCACGTATATTCATACCATTTTTTATGCCTATTTCCGCATGAGAGGCCCCGTTTTAGGAATTACCCAAAATCCTTAATTTTTCGTGTGTAATATCCCATAGATATGGCGCCTCGAAGAACCCAAAATATTTTGTCAAAAATTTTTATGAGGACCTATGTAATGAGCCGGGAAACCATCACATATACTCACACAATTTTTAAACGCCTATTTCGACATTTACAAGCTCATTTTTAGTAATTACCCAAAATAATCAATTTTTCGTGTGTTATAGAATATTGATCTGGCACCCAGAGTAGCCATGAGTTGGATAAACACGACGTATACATGCAACATTTTTAACCCTTATTTCTGCATTACATGCACTTTTTTAAAAAAGAATTAACCAAAATCCTAGATTTTCATGTGTTATAGCCCATGGATCTGGCGCGTCTAAACACCCAATTTTTTTCATAAAATACCTTATGAGTACCTCTGAGATGAGTTGCAGAACCTTCACATAAAGTGACAACATTTTTTAATGTCTATTTCCGCATTTATAGACCCCCTTTTCAGGAATAAGCCAAAATTCTCGATTTCTCGTGTGTTATACCCTACGATGAGGCGCCTAGAGCACCCAAAATATTTTTCTCAAAAACTTTTATGAGGACCTTCGTAATTAGTTTGGGAACCATCGTGTTTACTCACACCATTTTTTGAACGCTTATATCTGCATTTACTGATCCTTTTTTAGGAATTACCCGAAATCCTTATTATTTTTTTATGTAAAATATATATCTCATGGATTTGGTGCCCTGGTGCACCCAAAATTTTATACTCAAAAACTTTGAGGACCTCCGTAATGAGTTGGGGAACCACAATTTATACTCACACCATTTTTAGCGCCTATTTCCGCATTTACAAGCCATTTTTTAGGAAATGTCCTAAATCCTCACTTTTTGGTGAGTTATAGCCCACGGATCTTGCGCCCGGAGCACCTAAAATATTTTCAACAAATAACTTTATGAGGACCTTCATAATGAGTTGAGGAACCATTGCATATACTCACACCATTTATTTAACGCCTATTTCCGCATTTCCAAGCCATATTTTACGTATTAGCAAATATTCTCGATTTGTCGTCTGTTAAATCCCATGGATTTAGCGCCCCAGAGCACCAAAATTTATTTGTTAAAAATCCTTATGAGGACCTCCGTAATGAATTGTAGGACCACCACGTATACTCTCATTTACAAGCCTTGTTTAGGAATTACAAATAATTCTCATTTTTTGTTTTTTATAGCCCATAGATCTTGCGCACTGAGCATCCAAAAAGTGTTTTCTCAAAAAACATTATGAAGACCTCCGTAAATGAATTGGGGAATTACCACACATAATCACACAATATTTTTCAACGCCTATTTCTCTATTTATATGCCTTTTTATGAATTACCCAAAATCCTGGATTCTTCTTGTGTTATAGCCTATGGATATGGCGCCCTGGAGCACCCAAAAAAATTTTATCAAAAATTTGTATGATGACCTCTGTAATGATTTGGGGAACCACCACGTAGAATTACACCATTTTAAGGCCTATTTTCGTATTTACACGTTTTTTTTTATTAATTACACTAAATCCTCAATATTTTGTGCAGTATATTTCCCATGGATCTAGCGCCTGAGCACCCAAAAAAATTCAAAAAAAAAATTATGGAAATCTGCGTAATGAGTTGGGGAACCACCACATATACTCGCACCATTTTTAACGGCTCTTTCACCATTTAAAGATCCTTTTACAGGAATAATCGAAAATCCTCAATTTTTCATGGTTATAGCCCATGGATCTGGCACCTCGGATCACCTAAATATTTTTCTCAAAAATATTATGAGAACCTCCA